>RJWM01031986.1:0-21884 GCA_004363535.1 Dasyprocta punctata | reverse complement strand
TTTCCATGAGCACACAGTGAAATAATCCTGGTAAAGACTGTAGCACATCGGCTCAGACCACACCATCCGCCTCCGCTGGGACAGAACAAAGGCCTGAAGCTGGAGTGTTCACGGAGACTAAGGACCTGTCCAGGCCAGAGGCCTGGTCCCTGCTTCTCTTCTATCTCTAGTCGGCCTGGCTTGGTTGAACAGGTTGCCCGGCCCACTTCGTACCTTTGCCTGGAGGGCTGGGCCCCGGCTCCCACATCCTGCACAAACAGGGGCAGGTTTTACACCCTTCATGAAAGTTTGTGGTAGAGTTAAAAAAAAATTGTCCTCTACCCTGTTCCCCACTTCTTGGCCCCTGATTCAGCCCCTATGGCTCTGGCTTTATCTCCCATGAAGGAATGGGGGTGGGGGGTAATATATGGTAAGTACCCCTACTTCCCAAAAGCCACTGCTAAAAAGTCAGGAAGTGACATATGCTTATCCATTTCCTCTTGGTGCTGAGTAGGGGCCTACTCTGTGTTTATAGAGATGAATGAGACTCAGGCCCTGGTTGTCGTCCAGCCTAGTAAGGAGTGAGAGTGTGGAGACGCCTCAGTGAGTGCTCCCCAGAGTGCCAGAGCAAGTGGCAGGCTTTGCTTGGAAGGGGAGGGCAGGAGTTGGTTTTTCAAGTGACCTCAAGGTTGGACTTTCCCTCTCTCGTCTCACAAACCTGTACTAAGAACCTACTGTATGTCAGGTCCTGTACTGGACTCCGGGAACAAAAAGATGAAAAGGTAAAACAAAACAAAGAAAACAAACAAAATAAAAGCCAGGCATGGTGGTTTGTACCTGTAATCTAAGTACTCGGAAGGCTGAGGCAGGAGAATCCCTGTGAGTTCAAGACCAACCTGCACTATATAGTGAGTTCAAGACCAGCTAGAACTATGTAGTGAGACCCTGTCTCAAAAAACCAAACCAAACAAGACAAGACATGACAAAACAGAAGGCAAAAAGGACAGACGACTTCTGACTTATAGGAAAACTCTATTTAAGGAAGGGGAGACTTTGCTGTGGGTTGGGGAGGAGAGTGTTATGGGTAGATGAAGACGGCAGAGAGCAGGTCCTGAAGCTCCAGAGACCTGTCCTGGGAGGTCCAGGAAGCCAACCGGCAGGAAAGTGGCCTCCACCAGGGCCTCTCACGTCAGAAGTACTGTGTAATAGAAAGTCCTCCCAGTCCACTGGGCTGAGGTGAATAATTCCTAGTGCTGGTCCCTGAGCTCCTTGCTTTGTGAGAATTATCTCACTTAATCCTCTGTCATGAGAGGCCAACCATTTTCCTGAGAAGAAATAGATCAAGCAACATGCCCAAGATCATACAATTGACACAGTAGTAAAGCAGGACAATCTCTCAAAAAATGAGGTCTGAAGTCGAGTGCGGTGGCGCACGCCTTTAGTCCCAGCACTCGGGAGGCTGAGGTAGGAGGAGCGTTGTGAGTTCGAGGCTGGCTTGGGCTACAACGCGAGCACAAGGCCGGCCTGAGCTACACAGTGCAACCCTGCCTCAAAAAACCAGGGCCGGGAGTTTGGCTCAGGGACTTAAGCGCCTGTCTGACAGGCACGAGGTAGTGAGTTCAATCTCCGGTGCCGCAAAAAAAAAAAAAAAAAAAAAAAAAAAAAGTGAGGTTTGGTGATAGGTTTTCATCCCTGTAACAAAATACGTACCCAAGCAAAGCAACTTAAAGGAGAGAAGGTCTATTTTGGCTCATGGTATTAGAAGTTTCAGTCCATGGTTAACTGGCTCCATGATTTTTAAGCCTGAGATGTGGTAGAATGTCACAGAGTAAGTGTATCAGAGGAAAACTGCACCCCTCATGGCAGAAAGAGAGAGACAGAGACAGAGACAGAGAGCCTGAGCTGGGGGGCTTCCTCTTCCCTCTGCTTTCTGGGGCTCCAGCCTCTTGCATGGTCCCCAGAGCCAGGCAGGTCTCCCCGGTCAGTCTGCAGTCCCACAAGCCGGCCATCTCTGGAAAACCCTCACACATCCACAAGTGTGCTTTATTAATCTCCTAGGCAGCTCTCAACCCAATCAGGTTGACAGTCACGATTACCCACCACAGACGACAAGCCTCTCTGGGCCTTGAAAAACCTGTGAGCTCTTCCAAGAGAGTTGGCCATTTTAACGTCTTTAACTCCACTGCCTGGCATGTGATAGCCACACTTCTCTACAATCCTTTACCTTTGTGCTGCTTCACAGTGATCTTTTCAAAGGCATTTTAGCCCCCGCCTGGGGAACCACATTAAGATGAAATGCACCGGGGTAGTGCTCCCCACACTGGGGTGGACAGGCACCTTCTACACATGCACCATCAGTGACGACCACGCCATGACACTATCCAGCTTGATGGCCTGAAAGCTTCTTCGACATCATTTTTCAGACACAATCCAGTTACAGAAACATACAGGGGTTGAAGGCAGGACTCATGGTTTGGAATGAGTAAGGGAAAAGTTGAAGCTCTCATGATGTATGAGGATTCAAATAACAGAGGGCTGTGCCACTGGACAAGGGACTTCGATTTGCCATCTGCAGAGAGGGTGATGGCTTCCCCCATAGCTCTGGGACTTCCTGGGGGTCAGGGGTTCATGGGTGTGAGAGGCTGAGAGCTGGACTCACGAGAGATCTGAGTAGCAGCCTGGCAGACCGCTTGTCCCCAAACCTGAGAGTTCTGTCTACCCTTTGGGACTGACCCGTAAGCCCCCGATCTCTTTTACCTTCCTCTACCTCTTGATATGATAGGGGACCGCCGCCCATTCAGTAATCAAGAAAATCTAGCCCTGTGCCAAGTCATGCATTCCCTGGCCGTGGGGTTGTGGGCAGGCGCTGGCCCTCTCTCTGGGCCTCAAGCTCCTCGTGTAAAGCTGTGAACCAGCTAGAGGTTGTTTCTCATTCTGGGAACCACCTGGGAGTGTTACACACTTGTGGCACTTGGGTGCCATTCCTGGTGAGTCTGGTTCAGTTGGTCTGGGGTGTGGCCTGTGCACCCAGGTACTTTGTTTTATATTTGGTACTGGTGATGGAATCTGAGGGTGTTCTACCACTAAGCCAAATCCCATTCTTTTTGAGACGGGGTCTTGCCAAGTTCCTTAGGCTGGCCTCGAACTCGTCCCCCTGCCTCAGCTTCTGAGTCACTGGGATTGTAGGCCCGCATCACTATGCCCAGCAAATCCAGGTTTGAAGTTTCCAGGTGACCTCAGTAGTCACTCAAGACTTGGAGCCACTGGTCTGCACTCTGGAGCCTTGCGACTCAAAGTGGGCCATTAGCATGGGCATCACAGAGACCTGCTGGGGAGTGGAAGCCTTATTGTATCATTTAGAAAGTGGTTCACATGCACTTTAAAGTTGGACAAGTGCAGGTTGAGTTTTTGTTCCATTATGGGCTCCAGACTGTTGCAAGGTGCCCGCACACCTGAAGCCGCCTCCCCTCCACTGTCAGTCCTGTTCCCCAGGCGTGGGCCAGCTGTGCCACAGTCTCTCATGGAGAGAGGCTTTAGGCGTTCCCTTCTCCAGGGTCCCCATCTCTCCTCTGGGAAGAGTAATCGTCTTCCTTCCAGTTTTGCCCTCCTTCTTTTAAGCGTTTACTGTAATGAACAGAAAAATCTAGAAAATCTTGCTTCTCAGCATCTTGTTTTGCTTGAGAAGCAAAGGGAAGGATATGAGATAAGCTGAGAGATCCTAACAGCAGCAGAAGCCTGTACCCCACTTTCTAAAGTGTTTACCAGTGAGCCTGAAACCTACAGGGCGCAGGTCAGGGTGGAGGTGCCCCCAAAACACAATCCCAGAGGCCCTGGGGGCCTTTTGGAGTTTCCTCAGGGATGGAGGAATGCCATCTCAGAGCTGTTCAGACAGAAACTTCAACCACAGTGAACACCTGGGGTTTTTCTAAGCCTCCACTCTCACCTCCAGGCCGAGAGGAGGAGGAAGGCACTGGAGAGGAAGGCCACCCCTGGCTGCGGCAGGGCTTCGTAACCCCGAGGTGGTCTAGGTTCATATGGAGTCTTTGTGCTGGTCTTCAGATGGTCCCTGCTAGGCAGAAGACAGAAATTGCCTAAAAAGCTCACCGTCCTGGGGCTGTCTGCAGCCTCGGAGCCCAGCCTGGTCTCCTGAGGGCAGGCGGAATTCAGAGGACCCAGGTGCAACGTGACAGGGCACAACTCTTGAGGCTGCCATGCTAGGCAGGGCTGAGGAGTCTTGCCCAGGAGCTGGCAGCAGAGCTGCCCGACTGGAAGCTGGGCCCTGCCAAGGCCTCTGCCTCCTGCATTATTGATCTGCTGCCTGGATGTGGGTATGAATAATTCACAGGGCGAGGAGGCCCCACTGCGAACGGAGGCATCCTGACTTCTCAGGGCCTCAGTGCCTGGGGGTTTACTCCTTTTGGTTTAATGGGAGCTGGAAATGAATCTCAGGTTCCTCCTGCCCACAAGGCAGGCCCAGGAATGGACTCCAGGCGTGACTTTGCAAGGACCCTGAGGTAACCCAGGATCAGCTGTCCCGAGCCCCTGGACCCGGGGACTCCTCCTCCTCACGCTTTCTTTTCTCTCAGCCTCCACTTCCTCCTCAGTAAATCAGGACAATGCAACCAGGAGGGCGGGGCTGTGCACCTCCTGCTCTGCAGCCTGCGTTCAGCAAACAGGAGCCATTGTTATTACTAACGTTAACGGTGTTGAAAGAAGTCAACAATGGCAGCTCTCACTGTGGCCCAGGTCTCAGGGAGAGCAAGGCTGCTAGATCACTAATGGGCTTGCTGGGGTAGGGGTGTGTGTGGTCAGATGATGACCTCTCTGGGAGGATGGAGAGAGACTGGGAGATTGCCAAGAAATTACCTAGAATCCTACAGTGATTTTTCCTCCCTGATGAGACTTCTCCAAACTACACCCTCAGGGGACTCAAAGCAGGTTGGAGAGGCAGTGGACACAAGGACACTGGGTGGGGGTGGGGGTGGCAGGTCCTGCAGTACCCCAACTCAGACTTGATACACGAGGACGTGGGGCAGGTTTTGTTAGACGCGTACTAAGGATACTGTAGAATGCATGAATCTCAGGTCAAACTCAGGTATGCAAGAGATGTTAACTTCTTTTTCTCTTTTTAATACCCATCTTGAATTTTTTCTCCATTCCCATTCTGCCAGGTGGTAGAAACTTCTCTGAGCCGGTAAGAGGCTGAGGTGCATCGTGAATCTTCAAGAGTAGATACTCAGTATTTCCTCAATTTAATGGGCTGCCAAGCTCTTTCTTTGAGGAACATTTTCTTCTAAAGCGACTTCAGATTTGCTGTTCCAAGCACTTCTCTGTGTTCTTTAAAATCCTCCTGTAAATAGCCTTTTAAAATTACCATATAGCTGGGGATTTAGCTCAGTGGCACAAGTGCCTGCCTGGCAGGTGCAAGGTTGTGAGTTCGATTCCCAGTACCAAAAAAAAAAAAAAAAATGGTCATATAGCTTGCAGAAATTATAGCCTATTTATTTACTTTTCTCTCTTTGCTGGACATGTCAATGTTCAGTTTTTTGCCTATAACTTCAAATTCTAAAGGTGCTTTAGGGCAGTTCTTTGTGCTGACATTGGCTGGATTATAGTTTCCAGAGCCAGCAGCAATAGCCAAAGCCCCACCTCCTACAGGAACTGCTGACTGGGTTGCCAAGGCAACCACAGGCATCAGAAGAGGGAAGGTGCTCATGGGATGGGAGTAGACAAAGAAAACCAGGCCTAGGGTGTTGAGGTCTGAGGGGCAGAATGTGAGGCTGACTAGACTAGATTGTTGGGGGACCCCTGAAGAGGATGGCCTTCACTTTCTTCATGATCTGGAGAGTGTCTCATTAGCAGGGGCTTAGCCGGAAGCCTCCTCCTTTTCAGGGGTAAAGGTCGGTCTGGGAAGTCAAATGGCTGGGGGCTGCTTAGCCTTCACTCCTGCCTCAGCACGTGCTCACGTCTCCAAAGTTTCTCCAAAGCTTTTTCTTTCAGAAATTTCTCAATTAGGTTTGAAGTCTAGGTTCAAGGAAGTTAAAGATTCCGTGTTTGTCAGCGTTCTGTCACTGTGACAAAGTACCTGAGAATAACAATGTTGGTCAGCTGTCCTCATTGCCTGTGGTGAGGCAGTACATCATGGTGGAAGAGCGTGGCAAAGGAAAGCATCTCACTTCATGGCAGTCAGGAAGGAAGAAGGGAGAGATAGAGATGGAGAGGAAGAAGAGGGAAGAGAGAAAGAAGACCACTTCCTTCAACTAGCCCCCACCTCCTAGATTTCCATCACATCCCAATAATGCTATCAAACTGTGAATCTATCAATGGATTAATCCATTGATGTTAGAGCACAGATGATTCAATCGCCCTCCAAAAATCCCACTTCTAGCATTGCTGCCTGGAGGACCAAGCCTCCAACACACAACTTTTGAGGGATATTTAACTTCAAACATAGTAGATCCCATTTAGCATAGTTGACCCCCCATTACAGGAAGAAATTTCTGGGTGGGGATCCTGGTCTTGAGACCCTCCCAGGAAAGCAGCCATCAGGGGAGCAATAGCACAAGGATCAGTGCACCCCAGAGGCCCTATCTGATGGTGCAGACCTGTCCTGACTCTTGGACGGCTGTCCAGTTCTGAAGGGCACCTTTATTCCATGAGAACTTTCTCAGTGCCTTGGCCCATGTGAGATTCTAACTTTTGCTTTTAAAAAATGACTGGGGTTGTAGCTCAGTGGTGGAGCACATGCTTAATATGTGAGGCCATGGGTTTAATTCCCAGCACCAAAAGATAAAGAAACAAACAACGCAAGTCCTTTGTACCAAACTGCTAACTGTAGTCCCATTGTGTGGGCAGTGCTTTTGGGGAGGTGATAAAAGGCAGCCTTTGAGTTTTTATTTCATATACCTTATTCACTGCACTCCTATAAAGCCTTTATTCCTATATTGCTTTTCTAATTCATAATCTAATTTAAAAAATATGAATATAGGAGAAAGGAAAAATAGTCCCCACAATCCATTAGCTGAAGCAATCAATGCGAGTATCTTGAGTATTTGTCTTCCTGGCTTTAAAAAAGGGATTTGTTTTTAATATATAACAACAGTGACTTTATAATAAAAGGGCTCAGCTCTTTGCATGGCAGCTAGACTTTGCAGAACCTTTGTCACAGGTCCCTCCTTTTTCTTCACAGCTGACTCTTCAGCCCCACACCACCTCCTCAAACACAGAGAACGGGCTCAAAGTGGGTGAAGGGAAGGGTGGTCAGAGGGGCTGAAGGCCCTTGGAAGCTTTCTCTCCTCTCTTGAGCAGACTGGGCGGGAATCCAGAAAAGCTCCTACCCTCTGTCACTTCCAGGGAATGTCCCAGGAGTTGTCTTTCTGAACTTTGCTTTGGATTCATTGCTGGCTCTGGGCCCTTGCCCTAGAACTGGATGCTTCCGCTCGGCTCCCGTCTCCAGCCTCCCTTGCCCCAGTGCACAGTCTCCCTTTGCTGTGCCTTCCCTCCTGTGACTCCGGCAGCAGGCAGGCTGCTTGTCCAGTGGGGAAACAGAATTTCAGGTGCCTCCTCCTTCCCCTGGGGAAGTCGGGGAGCCTTTTCCATTTGCTGAGCCACTCTGAGGGCCCGTGGCTTATAGTAAAATGTTCATTTAAGAAGCGATATGGATGCTGGAGAAATCTGTGTACTGACATTGAGCCTGGATGGAAGATTGGGCCAGTGTAATTTGCTTTCACCCCTAAACTCATTCATCTGTTGGGGGCTTGGGGAGGTCCCAGGCCTGGCTCCCACTGGCGGATAGGAAGAGACACTTTAGAGTATCAGGACCCTCCTTGGGGCAGGGAGCACAGGTCCAGGAGGGCTGTGCCATCCTCCAGAGGGAACCGTGCTTGATGAACTCATGTTTTGATCAAGGCCTGTGGGAGCTGCTCTTGGGCTGGTTAAGCAGGCGGGAGGTAAACACACACGAAGGTGACTGCGGACGGGGCTCCCTGAGCGGTAATTATACACACAACACAATGACAACAGGACAGAAAGGAGGGGAAATAGGGAGAGAAGAAATCTTTTTGCAGCTCACATCTCCTTATTTCTCCTGGCCTGGAGTGTCCCTTCTCCTTCCTGGGTAATTTTCCCCATGACTGGGCTGTGTTGTGTTTCTTCCTTAATTCCATTTTAATTGCATATTTAATATAACCTCTTTGTGGCAAACTTGGCAAATGCGAACGGCGTGAAGAAGGAAATTAAAATGTTTTCCATCTCCATAGTCCAGCCACCACCTTTTAGACTAAGCGGCCTATTGCTTGGTACAGCACCTGCTGCCATCTAAACTCACTGACTTAAGTGTTGACTTGGTTACTCACTGTTTCTCCCCATCACAATCCTAAGTTCCAGCATGGCAGGGACCTTGTCAGTTCACCCTTAATGCCGAGGGCCCAGGAGAGGGCCCGACACAGAGCAGGTGCTTTATTACACGCTTGGTGGATGACAGAATCCACCCATGTATATGTTTGTGCTCAGTGATGACCAACCAGATCCTTCTATTTCATCTAGGGATTTCTTTATGTGAAATGTCACTGTGTCCCCTGTGCCAGGCGGGAGGCTCAGGGAGGATGGGGAAGGCACAGAGAAGGTAGATCCCCTGAAGCTGATGTTAGAGGAAGACATCTACCCCAGAGCACACTGAGAGGCAGAGGGAAGGACGGGGAGGGGCTGTCAGGCCCCACCACACAGGGACTACATCTTCCTCACTCTTGGGGATTCTTTGTACTGTAGAGGAATCACAGAAGTGGGGTGAACTTGCTTAAGATCTCACAGTTGGTCAGCAGTGGGGTCACAACTATAGATGCAAAAATAAAGCTACATCTTTAGAAAACAATCTATTAAGTCAGAAATACAGGTGACCTTCTTTTTTTGGTATCAGGAATTGAACTCACAACCTCATGCTTGCCAGGCAGGTGCTGTGCCACTGAGTTATATCTCCAGCCCACCCCCAAGTTACATTTTAAGACTGCTTTCAATAAAAAAGAAACTCTGAAGCACATCTCAGAGGTGCTAAATGCTTTTGCATTTGGATACTATTCTGCCCGGAGACTTCATCTGTGCTGATAAGAAAATGAATTTCACAAGACTTAATTCAACAGAGAGGTCTGGCTGGCTGATTAAACAACTGAAGCAAAGGTCTCAGGGAAGTTTGAAATGAGGTGATCTTTTGTTCTTGTTCAGTGTAGGAAAATAAGGACTCTTGCTATCTGACTGGTTTAATGAATTTGCTTTAATTCATCCGAAGTGTAAAGTTCAATATTTGTAAAACATATTTTAAATAATTGTGAAAACAGTGCAGTTAAGGTAGCAGGGAGAAATAGTTCTTCATTTATACATATATTTATACATACATACATGTACTATATGAATAATATTATATGTGTTATATGTAAATATTTATAATGTACAGAGTCCACCAAGGAATATACACACACTTTAGCAGTTTACTGTACTAATAAATGCCTGGAAGCTAATGGTCACCACCTTGAACACTTCCTGTAATTACAGAAGCCAAAGGTAACTTGTATTAATCTCACAATGTCTCAATAAATTTAGTATTAAAATATTTAATAAAGTTTTTTTTATTTCAAAGAAAATAAAACCCAATAAAACAAAAGAGAACAAAGTCAATCAAAACAAAGCAGTGAAAGTGGTACAGAACTTCAAAAGAGGATAATAGGAAATCAACAATGGCTACCATAATATATCTTGCTATCCTCACAATAGTTGTCCATACCATCAGTTATAGCAAAATCAAACAAAACAAAACAGAATAAAACCAATCAAAACATAACATTGAATAAAACAAAACAAATCGGAACAAGACGAAACAGTGAGAACAATACTGCCCATTGTTATCTTCAAAATAATTGCTCAGGTTACCAGACGCAAGGGTAAACGAAACAGTAAAATAGAACAAAACATTGGATTTCAAAAACAAGACAGGAGGAAATGCCCCACAGCTGTCACAGTGCACAATGCCATCCTCCAAGTAGATGCCCAGACCACTGGCCCCAGGCCTGAAGAGTCAACAAAACAACACAAGCATCAAGCTGTTCTCTTCCCTTCAGTAGCTGTCATTTCACCCTGAGTCCTCCAAATCAGTGTTGGGGAGAATGCTCTTCTGGTTGTTCACGGGAAGGCATGGTTAAGGCTCTTACCGATCAGCATAGCGGAGCCTGCTTCACGGGAAGGCATAATGTCTCTTCTCAATATTAAAATATTTACACAAGTTTTCCTTTTCCTTACGTATTCTTTTTTTTTGGTGGAATATATATATATATATATATATATATATATATATACACTCATGCCCTCATTTAAACAGAATATCAATTATTAATTACACTTGCTGATTAAAAAGAAGCTATCTCACCTGTCTTGATCTTTGCTCTCTCAAAACAACAAATATCTCAGAGCAGCTTTTGAGACAATTGTTGCAGGCTCTGTCTACCGCCAGCAAAGGTTGACAAGAGTTAACCAACAAAGACCCACCAATAGTTTCCAGTTTAAAATGCACATGCAGGTCTTTGCATCTCCCATTGCTGGTCTCTGTCCTGACAACCCTGATGTTTTTGGGTGTCTTTCTGGTCACCTGCAGCCATCAGCACTTGCTCAGTCAGAGCTTTATGTGGTGTGGACAACTCCACAGGCCAAACCACCATTTTTATTTTATTTTACTTTTTTGGTGCCAGTGACAAAACGCAGGACTTCACTCATGCTGCATGGATGCTCTGTCACTGAGCTACGCCCCAGGCTAATTTTAATGAGAATGCTTAGGGTTCATCTCTGGTTTCCTTGGGGAGTCAGGGGAGTTTTTGCGGAGTTTGTTCCTAAGCAGTTGTCCTAGCTAAGTCCTGGCCAATTGGTGGCACTCAGTGGTCTACCCATAAGAAAGATAAAGTTCTGCCTGCCCAGGAGCATCCCTGAGGACCCAAGCTGCAGCAGGCTGTGCCCCCAGGGGCCTCTGTCCCTGGATGCCTCTCTTGCTCACAGACCGCTCTCCAGGGCAGATCACAGGGCAGCCATGCACTGGAGGCTCATTCTTTGGAGGGTATGTGGCCCCACAGGGAAGGAAAACCACCTCTCTGGAGCTTTTCCCTGCTGGAAGGAGAGAACCAGTGACGTAGACATTAAGAAAACTCCTGGGCTGGGGATACACTGGGCATGTGTGTTGGAAATCTTTCTGTCACTGTGACAAAATACCTGTGAAAAATAACTTAAGGGGGGAAAGATTTATTTTGGCTCACAAATTTAGAGGTTTCAGTCCATGGTCAGCTGGCTCTTTTGCTTTTAGGTCTATAGTGGGGCAGAAGCAGCACAGTGGTAGAAGAAAGCTGCTCATCTCATGGCAACCAGGAAGTGGCGGTGGAGCGGGGAGGCAGAGAGAGGAGCTGGGGCAAGGTATGGTCCCTAAGGTCATGTCCCCATGACCCACTCCCTTCGAATGGACCCTACTTCCTAAGTTTCCGTCACCTTGCAATGTCATCAAATTATGAATCTATCAATAGGTTAATCCACTGATGCTAGAGCCTAGTTGATCTAATCACTTTCCAGAAGTCCTACTGGTAAACATAGAGCTTTTTGGGGAATATTTAGCATGCAATCAGAGAGCAAACAAATGAAAAAGTCACCCTGCTACTAAGGCTAGTAGAGGGAGCCAGACAGAGCACAGAGGAGTTATATCCATGGTAAGTGGCATATTTTCAGCCTCATCCTCAATGCTAGTTATCTGGCAGGAGCTCAGGAGTTCCTCAATTCCATGCTCAGATACTCTGTTTTGCTTTAACAGATTTATATTCAAGTGACATTTCTTAAATATCGACAATGTACCACTTATTTCCACACACCTCTAATTTGAACTGCATGAAAACCTATTTTAAGTAGGGATTAGTTTCCCCATTTCATAGAAGAGATGATGTTGAAGTCATTCAAGGATGCACAGCTAGACATCAAACGATAAAACTTAATGTCTATCTTTGCCTTCTACCCTGAGAGCTAAAAATCTCCCTGAAATCATTTTGTTTTTTTTTTAAAGACAAAGTCTTACTATGTAGTTCAGACTGGCCTTGAACTCAGTATGTATCCCAGACTGGCCTTGAACTCATGGGGATACTCCCGCCTAAGACTCCCAAGGGCTGGGATGACAGGCATGCACTACCAGGCCGGATGCAAAATCAGTTTTAAACCCAGTTTTCAAAATTTCTTTAAAAACTTTAAATTGTGGTAAAACACACATAAAATTTACCATCTCAACCATTTTGAAGTATACAGTTAGTCCCAGAGTGTTAAGGCTATTCACAATGTTGTGCAATCATCACTGCCATCCATTCCCCCAAGATCTTTTAATCTTACAAAACTGAAACTCTACCCAGTGAACATCCATCCCCCCATTTTCTCCCTGTGCCCTTGCCAATACAATTCTACTTTCTGTCTCTGATTTTTGACCCTCTAGGTAGATGCCTCATATTTGTGGAATCATGCAGTAACTTTGTATGTGTATCTGGCTTCTCCCACTTGTAGCATTATGTTCTTAAGATTCATTCATGTAGTAGCATATCAAGATTTTCTTCCATTTTAAGGCTAACTGGTACTCCACTGTGTGCATATATCACATTTTATCTATCCATTTCTCTGTTGATGAAAACCTGTGTTGCTTTCACTTTCTGGCTATTGTGAATAATGGCGTTGTAAATATGGGTGAACATGGCTGTATAAATATCTCTTTGGGACTCTACTTTCAGTTCTTTTGGGTACATAGCCAGAAGTGGATTTGCTGAATCATGTGTTAACTTTTAGTTTTTCTGAGGAATTGTCTTATGACTTCCCATTGTGGCTGCCCCGTCTTACATTCCAACCAACAGTGTACAAGTGATCCAATTTCTTCATATCATCACCAACACTCATTATTTCTCCTTCTTTTCTTCCTTCCCTCCTCCTCCTCCTCCCCTAATTTTTGGGACAGGGTCTCATTATGTAGTCCAGGCTGGCCTTGAACTCATGGTGTTCCTTCTGCCTCAGCTCCCAAGTGTTGGAATTACAGGCATGTGCCACTTCGTCCAGTTTTTATTTCATTTTGATAGAAGCCTTCTGTCCTAGTTTCTTCCTGAGACACAATACCTCACATCCACAACACCAAAGAGGGAAAGTCTATTTTGGCTAACGTTTTATAGAGGTTTCAGTCCACAGTCAGCTAACTCCAAAGTAGGGTGGCATGACAGAGGAGAAACAGTTCATGGCATGGTAGCAAGAAACAGAGCAAGAGATTGAGGGAGGAGGGAGTGAGACATATCCTTCCAGGCGACAATCTCCAGTGACCCACCTCATCCCACCAGCCTTTACCTCCTAACATCACATTTAGCTACAAACTCATCAGTGAACTAACCCACTGATGAGTATCATGACCCCACAATCCAATCACCAGTCTAAGCCCCGCCTATGAGCACATGAGGCTTTGGGTGGGGGGACATCTAGATATAAACCATAACACCACTCTAATGCAAAGGAAGTGTACGCTCACAGGTTTTTATTTGTTTGTTTGTTTGTTTTTTGTTTTTTGTAGCAGGGCTCAAACTCAGGACCTCGCACTTGCCAGGCAGGTGCTTATGCTGCTGAGCTAAATTCCCAGGCTCAAGCTCACAGTTTTATACCCTGCACATTGTACCCAACATCAGGGAAGACATAAAGGGAACTGACGTGAATATTTATCAGACAAACATCAAAATTTGCCAATGAAAGAAGTATTAACAAGGCCTAAATAAATACAGGAAAACACCATGGACATGGACTGTAAGTGCAATATTTTAAAGATGTTCTTTTCCTTGGTGATTTATAGGTTCAGCATAATCCCAATAAAAATTTGGGAGGTCTTCCTAGGCTAAATGATTCTGCAATTTATATAAAAATGCAAAGGACCAGGAAAAAACCAAGACTAACCCAAGGAAGAAAAATGAATCTGCAGGATGTATACTGCTAGTTGCCAAGATTTATCACAAAATTACAGTCATTAAGGCAGAGTGGTATAAACAATAAAAAAATAGACCAATGAAAATCCAGAAAAAGACCTGCACATGTACAGTTCCTGATGCATAACACAGCAGATTCTCCAGAGCTGTGAGGAAAAGATGGCTTTGCAAAGGTTGCTGGGTAAACTTCATGCACACGTGAGAAAATGAATCCTGACCCCTGTCTCACGTCACACACAGAAATCAAGATCAGCTGCAGGTAAACTATAGTCCTAAATGTGAAACACAAAAAATAATACAGGTTCTAGAAGAAACTACTGGAGAATATCTTTGTGGCCTGGTGGCAAACATTCCTTAACGGGATATAAAAATATCAACCTAAAGGAAAAAATGGATAATTAAAGTTAAGAGCATCTATGCTGGGCTTGGTGGTACACACTCATAATACCAGCACTCTGAGAGGCTGAGGCAGAAGGATTGCAAGTTCAAGCTCAGCCTGGTTAACTTAGTTACTTAGTGAGATGCTGTTTCAATAAATAAATAAAAAACAAAAGGTAGGAATGTAGCTTAGTGTGAACTCCCTAGGTTCAATCCTTAGTACTAGGAAAAAATTAAGAACACTTAGCCAGGTGTAGTGGCACGTGCTTGTAGTTCTAGCTACTCAGGAAGCTGAGGCAGGAAGATGGTTCAAGCCCAGAAGTGCAAGACTAGGTTGGGAAACATGGTGAGGCTCCATCTCAAATGAGAGAAAAAAAAATAGTCTATTTTTAAGAGACTAGAAAGACGAATTGTAAAAGGGAGGTATTGCTGGATGTGGTGGTGCATACTGTCATCCTGGCACTATGGGAGGCATGGCAGAAGCACTGTAAGGTTGAACCTAGCACAGGCAACTTAGCAAGACCCTCTCTCAAAATGAAAAATAAAAGGGGTAGAGATTTAGCTCAGTGCAAAGGCCCTGAATTCAATTCCCAGTACTCTCCTCCTCAAAACAAAAACAAAAACCCCAGAAGGAATATTTCCTTTATTCAACAAAGGAAGATTGTTTTTTGAGACAGGGTCTTGAACTCATGGCAATCCTCCTACCTCAGCCTCCCAAGTGCTGGGATGTCTTGGTTACTTTTTTTCTCGTTGCTGAGACAGAACACCTGATGCCCAAAATTAGGGAAGGAAAGGTTTATTTCTTACAGTTCTTGGAGGTTTCAGTCCATATTCAGCTGGCTGAAAGGCAGGGCGGCGTGGCGGGGCAGCCATTCATGGCCACCACCTTACAGCAAAGCGAGCCAGCAAGAGTGGGAAAACACGCCTTCTTCCTGCCGACGCTATATGTTGGCTCCACCCCTGGGTGGGTACAGCACTCACATCGCCAGTCCCAGCACTAGACAACAAACCAATCAGGAACACTAGACTAAGCCCCGTCCACGCCATGATAACATGAGACTTGGTGGGGCCATCGGAATATAACTATAACATGGGATTACAAGTGTGTGCCACCATGCCCGGCAACAAAGGAAAATTAATTGGAAAAAGAAGACAGTCAAGTTAACAAATATAGAAATTTGAAGGGACATTTAATTTTTTAAATCAGATTTTATTGGTACATTTTAGATATACTTAATGACCACATTCATCATAGAAAATTTATACCTGTACATGAATAACTTGATTTTTTTTTCCCATTCCTCTACCCTCCTCTTCAACTCCTCTTTTCCTCCCCATTTACTAAAGCTTTGTTTTCATTTTTTCTGCAGGGACATTTAATTAGCAAGGATATCCTAGTAGTTAATGAGTATAGAGAAATGCACAGTCTCAATCAGGGAAATGCAAATTCAGGCTGGCAACATCAAATGTTGTGAGAGAACTGGAATATTCATTACCACTGGGTGGGAACAGAGATTGGTACAATCACTTTATTTTTTTGGTATGATCACTTTAAAAAACTGCTTGACAGTATATTCTAAAACTGAGAACATGCATAATCCATAATCCAACAATTTTGTTAGGTATCTATTACTGGCAAAAAAGTAATGTGTCCAAGAATATTTAAAGAAACACAATTTGTAATGTTCCAGATGAAAAATAAAGGTATTCATCTATAACACAATGGCTAAGTCGAACATGGGCAGTGATTCTCAAATGTGAGTGGGCATCAGAATCACTGCAGTGATGGTCAAACTTTTAGAGCTTTCAATGATACAAACAGCCAGCCGCAGCATGTGTGCCATAGATCACCGCCACTGACTCCTGGAGGCTTGTTAAACTCTTGACTGTTGAGCTCTTCCTAGCTGTCCACACAGAATTCATCTCAAACTCCACTCCCAGTTGTCTTTATCACAGCTGAAGTTGTCTGCCATCACCTCGAGTAGGCCCTCCTCCCCCACATCAGCAAAAGAGGGGGCTGATGAGGCATGAAAAGTTCTCCTTTCTGGTTGTCTTGGTTACTTTTACTTTTCTCTTGTTGCTGGGACAAAATACCTGACACCCAAAATGAAGGAAGGAAAGGTTTATTTATCTTACAATTTTTGGAGGTTTCAGTCCATAATCAGCTGGTTCCAAGGCAGGATGGCATGACACTGCGACAACACTTCAAGGCCGCAGCCAGAGCAAAAGGGAGAAAACAAACCTCTTCTCCCTTATATTGTACACAGCGCCCCCCACCCACCCAGAGCGGGCGGGCGTAGCAGTCGCGAAATCACCTTGCCCTTCTTTGCACAGAATGAGGATATTTACAAAGTAAGAACCCTGGCGCCCTGCTGAGTCTCCCAGTTAAACTTCTAAACCTCTCAAGTTGACACAATATATCAACCATGACACTGATCATCAGTAGAAACATAAAAATCTCTCATGCCAGGTCAACCCTGCACCCTTGATTTTGTGGATATACTAATGACTATTACCCTGAAAACATTATTAGGTGTAATTATAATATAATTATGGCAACCATTCTCATTTGCCATTTTTTTTTCTTTATAGAGAAGGAACAGATCATTGGTTGGATAAATTGCAAAGTTGTGCTGAGAGGCAAAAGTAGAGATGAGATATCAATCCACACCTCTGACCCTGGGTCTGAAGCGCCCTCTCCTGGAGCTGGCTGCCCATCCAGAGTGCCAGGCATATTTGTCCCTCTCCTTCACCTATCCAGGTGCTTCTGAGCTTCATATTCAGGTATGGCCCTATCACCCCAGGAAATGAAGATTGCCACCCAAAGCAAGATGCTTTTTGCTAGCTGTGAATGTGCTCTGGGTGTTAAAAGCTCAGCCCTGAAAGGGATCTTTTAGTGTCTGCTCTTTATGGGGCTAACTGGCTATCTGAGGAGGTGGACGCAGATGTAATGAAATGCTGATCTTCCAGCCTAATCACTTGGAGAGAGCTGAGACACCCTGTTCGTTATGTTAAAAAATGTCGACATTTTTGAAATATCTGCTTATGACTTTGGGGGAGCCAGGTGGGGAACAGGGACTCTCAATAGTAGTCTGTGGTCTGAAAATATTCCGTACCGAGGCCAGAAACTTGAGTTTCACTGGAGTCTCAACACAAGTAGCATGTTAGAATTACCAATTTTTTTTCTTTTGCTTTTTCTTTTTTCTTTTTTCTTTTTTTCCCTCCAATTCAATGTCTGGGCTCCACTCTAGTCTCATTGGATCAGAACTTCCAGATCCTGGCAATGCTGGTGATGTTTTTGGTTTTGTTTTTTGAGACAGGGTTTTGCTTTATAATTCAGGCTGGCTCTGAATTCAGTATGCACAGGTGTGTGCCACTATTCCCAGCTTGATGTTATTTTTTAAAAACACTCACCTCTGCTGGTGATTCAATTATGAAACAAGGCTCATAAAGGAGTGCAATAATAAATTGACAAGCAGGAGGTGGTGTGGTCTAAAGGCAGTACTGGAGGACCATGAAACCTTCAGTTTAAAAGAAGCCTAGTAAGGAAGGCTGTTTAGCTCTTTGCTTTGCTTTCACGGAAATGTTCCTGGCTCACCGTCAATGGGAGGGTACTGGTCTCTCTGTTCCGGGCTTGAACTCCCTGCTCTCTTCTTAGTATATCCGTAAATTCGAGAAATAGTTAAACATTCTTCTTGGCAAATTGGAAAGTTCAATTGGGTACAATTTGTAAAACAAACCATAAAATGTGCACCCGGAAAGAAACCATGAGGCTGTAGACTTAGTAGTTTAGGAATGGGCAGAATGTATTCTGTTTCAGTGTTTTCAAAAAGAAAAAGCAAGTATTGTTCATTTACTTATAATAGGATAAAAATTGGAAACTATGGTTAAAAAATAGGGAAGTCATTGTATTTAAACAATCAGGAGTTGGCCACCTGCATGATGACATTCAACACAGCCGTTACAAAACATGTTGCAAACGAACATTTGATGAGATGGGAAACTGTGCCTACTGTACTATATGAAAAAAACTGATCGCAAGGCTGTATGTACAGTATTTTGTTCAAAATATTCTTGTATTTAAACATTTAAAAAATGAGCCAAGTGTGATTGCACATGCTTTTAATCTTAGCAAGCTACTCAGGAGGCTGAGGCAGGAGGATCACAAGTTAGAGGCCAGCCTGGGTAGCTTAATGAGACTCTGATTCAAACAAAACCAAAACCAAAACCCCCCAGCCCCAAAGGGCTAAAAATGAAAAATATTCAAAATGATAATACCCATTATAAAATGTTGGGGAAACAGATCATTTTTATTTTCCTTGAATTTTTCTATTTGATCTTATTTTTTTAATAATAAGTACACATTAATTTTGTAATTAAAAAACTTAGATACTAAACTAGTGAACTGATCCATAAAAATTTACCATTTTCAACACAGGGTTACAGGGAAATTTTCAGTCATAGCCAATGACATTCAAATTTTGACAATATAGTACTTCTGTGAAATAAAATTCTTTTGAGGCAAATAGCCCATATGTCCCTGTGGTTAAATTAAAAAAAAAAACAAACACTTTTTTGGAGACAGGGTCTTGCTGTGTAGTCCAGGTTGGTCTTGAACTCACTATATAGCCCAGCCTGGCCTCAAACTCATGGCAAGCCCCCTGCCCCAGCCTCCCAAGTGCTAGGATTACGGGTATGCACCACCACATTCATCCCTTGTGGTTAAATATTAATCCGATAGAAATCAGACTAGGAGATGAATTTTAATTTATGTGAAATTTTATGAACTAATTAATGCACCAAAAGTAGGGTGGGAACAAAATTACAAAGTACAGTACAAGGTATTTCTTGTTAATTCTTTTTTTTTAAAAAGGTTATGAACTTGGATGATGTGCTTACTTACCCAGCGTCTATAACATCTACAAACTTGCTTCACATCCCAAGTGGGAAGAAGAAGGTACCCGTGAGAGGGAAAACTAACCAAACCTTTTATCAAAAACAGCTGGGAGAGCCACTCTGGGTTCTCTTCACATGGGTCACCTTCAGTAGGAAAAGGGTAGGAAATCAGAAACCTAGAACAGTGTTTATTCAAATATAAATACCAAGTTCTGCTAGTCTTAGAGGAGCCATGGCCAACTGTGAACCACAATAAATGACTGAATATATATGATGCAAAATGCTCACAGTTCTACACTTGATCTTAGCCAAAAGGTTGAGAAGTGATTCATAGTTCTATTAGTGTTTCAAATTCTTACCAATGCAGTTTCTGAAGAGCTCTTAGCTACACAGAACAAGTTTCCATTCCTCCACTCAGAAACATGCTATTAATACCTATGTTTTCAAAACAGCCTCTCTTTAAAAATATAATTCAAATGATTAAAAAATGTAATGATTAAAAATACAATTTAAATGATTGAAAAATGTATAGAGCGAAATATGGAGTCCTCCCCATCTATCACCTCCAGTCTGCTCATTCTTTTCCCCAAGCAACTGCTCAGACTAATATTCTACACATTAACAACATATTAAAATGAGTGAAGTATGTGAACAGATATTTCACCAAAAAGGTGTAAAAATGACAAACACACAAAAAGATGCTCAAATATCCTTATCCATTAATAAAGCAGATCTTTTGCAAATGGGATCAAGTGATGGAAGGGGGGAGGGAAAAGAAAGGGAGGGGAGTATAAAAATAATTTAGATGTGTTATGTACATTACAAACTGCCCAAAATTAATGTAATCGTTGTGTATCGCAAACATGTACTAATAAAAATTTTAAAAGAGCAAACAAAGAAAGCCACAGTGAGATATTACTACACATCTAATACACTGGATAAATCTTAAAAAGACATACCAAATGTTGGTGAGGATGGGGATGAATTGGGATTGTTTTAGACTTAACTATAAAATGGTACATTTTGGAAAATAGCTTGGTATTTCTTAAAAAGTTATATACATGTTTGCCAAATGATCCAGTCATTCCATTCATAGTTAGTTGTCAAAGAGAAAAGGAAATATACGCTCATCAATGTGGCACAGGCTATTAATCCCAGCCCTGGAACACAAAAGCAGGAGAGTTGCAAATTTGAGGCCAACCTGGGCAACTTAGTGAGACCCTGTCCCAAAATAAAAATTATTTTTTAAAAGGGCTGGTGAGTAGCTCGGTAGTAAGGCACTTGCCTAGAATGCACAAGCTCCTTACTTCAATCCCTAGTACTGAAGAAAAAAAAATTCCCATCCATAGACTTGTAATTACAAGCTTCACTTGCAATGATCCCAAACTACAACCCCAACAATTCAACAGCAGTTAAATGTCCCATTCATATGATAGGATAGTATTCAGCAATTTTAAAAAAAGAATGGATTACTGATGTATACAACATGGATTAATATTAAAAGTTATGCTGAGTGAAAGCCAGATTTTCCCAACCTCAAAAGAGTACGTTTATGATTCCATTTATAAAAAAACTCTAGAAAAGGCAAAGTAATTCACAGAAAGCAAAGCAGTGAGTTGAGTGTGGGTGGCACATGCCTGTAATCCCAGCATTTAGGAGGCTAAGGCAGGATAATCAGCCTGGGTTACACAGTGAGTTCAAGGCTGGTCTGGTCTACATGAGGTATGGTCTCAAGCCCCTCCCCAACACACACACGCTCAGTAGGGGTTACTTGGGAATAAGGGGATCGAAAGGAGGTGGAGGAAAGTTTTAAAGGACACAAGGAAACCTTTGGGGTGGTACAGTGTCTTGATTATGGCAATGGCTTCAGAGATGTATATATATGCTAAAATTTATCAAATTGTTCACTTTAAATATTGGAGTTTATAGTCTGTCAAGGTATAAATGTCAGTATACAATTAATAAATTTTTTAAAAAATGTGGCACACATACCATTTTTCTCACTTAACATTATCTTGGAAATTATTCCGTATCAGTACACAATGAGTTACCTTTCTTTTTAACAGTTGCATTATTTTGTCATTCCCCTATTAATAGTTTATTTACAGTCTTTTTTCTTTACAATCAGTACTGTTATGAATATCCTTATAGACACATCCTTTTACATCCACAAATTCTTAGAATCACTAGGTCAAAAGTTACGTTCACTTTCAATTTTGATAGATGTTATGAAATTACCGTATTTCGCTGGCTCAAGTCTTGCCCAGTATCGAAGGTATGGTTTTCCCACGGATTAAGGGGACAACCAAGCAGTTCCCTGAGTTCCACAAAGGAACCTCCTTGGTGATCACTGTCCTATAAATTGATAGTGCAGTCCTGGTTGGCAGTCACTCTTTGCTTTCAAAGTTTTCTTTGGCAATAGAGCTATTTCAAAACAACTACGAACAGATGGGTGTGGGAGTACATACCTGGAATCTCACTGCTCTGGGAGGTGGAGGCAGGAGGATAACAAGTTTGAGCCCAGTTTGGGCAACTTAGCAACTTAGTGACAACTTGTCCCAAAATAAAAAATAAAAAAGGGCTGGGGAAGTAACTCAATGCGAAGACTCTGGGTTCAACCTCTAGCGCGCG
>RJWM01031985.1:0-21880 GCA_004363535.1 Dasyprocta punctata | reverse complement strand
TAAGAGTTCAGATCCCCAAAACCGTGTCTAGGCAAATGACACAGACACCTCATTGCTGTTTATGATCTGGCTTCGGAAGTCATGCAATGACATTTACACCACATCCTACAGGTTCAAGCCTGTACTATATCTACAGATCCAAGTGCTGTAGAGTACACTCTACCCTCAAGGGAAATGGCAATGTCCTCACAACACAGAAATGCACATACTGTGGAAGTCGTTGTTTGATCTTCTCTAGAAAAAATGTTTACCACGGGAAGCAGCAGATTAGTCCAAATAATATAAATAAATGTCCCTTTCCCTCTGACTAACTGAAGCAGGAATTCTTCATGGGTGCACTGAATGCAATCAATATTTCAAAATCTCGTACGTTATTTTGATTAAGTAATTTTTTTCAATGCTCACCTTGTATAGTGGCACTATAAAATTTCAAAACTGGTCAAGCTGTTTGTGAATATCTTAGAAAACATTAAATGCTAAGAAGACTATAGATTTTTTTTTTTTTTTTTTTTTTTTTTTTTTTTTTTTTTTGCGGCACCGGGGATTGAACTCACAACCTCACGCCTGCCAGGGCAGGCGCTTAAGGCACTGAGTCAAACTCCCGGCCCTGGTTTTTTGAGGCAGGGTCGCACTATGTAGCTCAGGCCGGCCTTGCGCTTGCGTTGTAGCCCAAGCGGGCCTCGAACTCACAACGCTCCGCCTACCTCAGCCTCCAGAGTGCTGGGATTAAAGGCGTGCGCCACCACGCCCGGCAGAAGACTATAGATTTTTATTCTAATAATTACATCAGTATTTTTTAAATATATCACCTATTAAAATTAATTATAAAAAGGCATTTTCTACTTGCATGGTGGATGTTATAATTGCTTTGAATATTTAAGCTAGTATTGTTTCCCAACATGAGAAATGTAGTAGTCCTTTTTTTGAAATATGAAATCTGAAAAATGTGAAGTTAAAATGGTAAATGTAGTATGCTTTTGTTGATGCTGCCAATTACTGAATTCCCTGTAAAACAGTAAAAATAAAATGTATCTTTGCAGTAAACAATTTAAAAAGTATACTATTCTCATTTATATTTTAGGGAAGATAATATTATTTTTATATAGAGAACAATATGAAAATTTGCACACACATGCCGCATTCTGGTTATGCAGATTTTTATAATGAATTAATAGAAGTATCTTGGCACTGTTATTTCATATCACCAAATATCAGTAAGCATTCCCATAACAAATGTACAGGCCTTTTATTAAAAGTTTATTGTGAAATGCTACAGGTTATTCACAAATTGAAAGTTGAAACAAATAATACAAGTATATATTTAACCAAGTCTTCATCTAACTCTACTTGAACATTTTAATGCTACCAGAAAAGGAGTCCTACAAAGGCGTTCTGTCAAAGATTTTTGTCTGCATGATTTACTTATGCATCCCAAGCACCAAAAGCAGTGATGGAGAACCTATTGCACATGGGCGGCAGTGGGCTGTTTATATCATGTGAGTATCACTGAAAACTCTAAAACTTTCACTATCGCTGACAAAGAGTTAGCTCTTTGACATAAACGACTATGGAAGCAAGTGATTTGAGCTCCAGCACCATATCCCTTTGTTCCGTCAGCTGTGTGTAAAGTGCTGATTCAACATGGCAACATACAGCAACCTGAAACACATCTGTGAGTTTTCTACATGAAAACTTGGGGCTTTCAGAACCTGTAAACCTTAGTGATCCTCGTGAAATTTCATCTTGGGTATATGCAGAACAGGTGCCGATTTCTAACTTGGCAGAAAACGCTCTAGCCTTCAACTGGATGCATAGCGGGGTGTGTGTGTGTGTGTGTGTGTGTGTGTGTGTGTCTTCCCTTTTCAAAAAAAGACACTTTCAGTTTAGCGCATGGAATTCATCCTTGAAATAAACTGCCCACCTTCAAGTCCTGTTCTCATTCACCCTTCTGGGGGAAACTTAAATTAAAATGATACCCCTGTAAGATATGTATGTTTGCTTGGAAAATAAGTGTTTGACACTTCAGTTGTTCAAATTACATGTGACATCTTTACATCATGTGATGCACTACCTTGGTCAAGGTGAAGATCCTAAACTCTGCATAAGATTTAGAGATAGTGAACACATACTGTAGCACACTGCAAACAACACTTTGTTAAATGCGCTTCCCTTTGTTCTCTTAATAAAGAGATAGATGAAAGAAGACTGACATAGTGAATTTGAAGTTTTCTTTGATCTAGTTATTTAATATATTGATCTCATGTAGGTCAACTGTCCAGCATACAAATCTAAATGACAGTGTCTATTGGTCAATTGCAAAAATAATTGCTATCTCTAAGTCAAAATTTGTCCATCCATTTTTCCCATAGATTATTGACTTACCCTTTTCTAGATACTGGATACTTCTAAATTTAAAATCCTAATCTTAAAATTGTTCACTATATGAGATTGAGATGTATGTACACTTTTTTTCACATCAAAATATTATCAACTGTACTGTACTCATAATTTATGTGATCTAAATAAACCAGTTTTAGAAATACAAAGGTAGTTGACCTGATGGCATGAGTCTATAATACCAGCATTTGTCAGGAGCATTAGAAGTTTGAGCCTAGCATGGACCATTTAGCAAAGCTTTGTTTCAAAATAAAAAATAAGAAAAGAAATGGCTAGCGAAATAGTTCAATGCAAAGGCTGCAAAAATTGCAATATAGGTTCTTAGAGATATTTCATTAATACATTTGTTTAAAAATAAATCCCTGAAAAGAGTAGTTTATAAGGTCACAAAGAATTAGTATAATACATATGTAATTAAATTTTAGCTCAATACAGAGAAAAATGTACTGGGAAGAAGTTGAATGTGTTTATACCTAGATCATGGATTAAAAATTAATGAATTTTTATTGACAGAAGATGAGTAGGCAGTGAGACCAATTAAACAAGGTTTTAATGAGATTAATTGAGTTCATACCTTTGCATAAGAACTATATTTCGGGAGAAAATTTTCCTGCTAGGGACTGTGGGTACATTTTTCCATAATAAGTATCACTGAAATATTTCCAAATCCATTTTTATTGTTAGGAATTAACTTCTTCACATTTTTAACCACTTTCTTATGTTAAAATTGTGAAATAATCTGCAAATTCAAAAGTGAGCAAACTAATTTGTTAAAGATCATAATCTAAATGAATAACAGTGGATGTAGTTTGGTAAATTCAAAAACTATTTGAAAATTTTACCACAATAAGCATGCATTTGGATTGGTAATGATAATTGCGCTTTTGTCATTAAGCCATGTGTCTAATTGTCATGGTAGAATTATAGCATACCATTAGATCATATACATTTCTTGGGCACCTCAGAAAATGAATGGTCACATTAAACTTTCTTGTAAAATTTAAGTGTACTTCTGTGTGCGTTCATATGTATTAAGACATATTACTTGTGGAATGTGGAATTCTGACTTTACTAGTTGCTGGGAATAAAAAATACAAGAGGCACATTGTTATAGTATAGGAGGGCAATGCAGACACAATAATGGAAAAGGTCAGTAGTTGAAATGTTACCACTGGTCCAAGTACTAGACAGTAGGAATCCACATAACAGAGACATTGATCATTGTCATCTCATTTGTTCCAAATTATTAAATATTCTAAGCAGTCATTAGAAATAAGGTGTCATAAAAAGATACAATTCAGATAAGGCTCCATTTGCAAATATAAAGGAAATTGGATCAATTACCAAAATTATTCAATACAATAAATAGGTTATTTTTCAAGTTTTGTTGTAGGCTATACCTGAAAATGTCTAAAAATACTAAACAATTTAATTTTGACATTATAATCTTTTACTAAAAATCATTCCACAGATTTTTCTTTTGCCTTTTTGAGACAGGGTCTTACTCTGCAGTTTAAGCTGGCCTTGAGCTCACTTTGTAAACCAGGCTGGTCTAGAACACACGATGATCCTCCTGCCTCAACCTCCTGAGTGCCAGGATTATAGGCATGTGCCACCACGTCCAGCTCTATAGATATTTTTTGAGTAAAAATTGTCTGCTTTTCCAATATTTATGTCAAATATTTTAAATAGATAAATCAATAATATGACATTAGTATCATATGCCACAATTATGATATATACTGTTTGTTTACAGACAACTTTTAAAAAGCAAATGTCTGCATTATGAATCACTAGGGTTTTAGCAAAAACAAAAATGTGAATTAAAAATTCATTCACTCTATATCTAAAATTATATTGTAGAGATCAAGTCATCCACAAAACAAGGAAAAAAATCGATGTTCAAATTCACAGCATTATAATGCTGTTTTTTCTCACCTAAGCATAAAACAAATAAAACCCTCAAAATCTGAAAAAAACAAAGCAAACAAAAGCAGGGAAAAGTATTGTTTGTTTTTCAACCAATAATTTTGAATGACATTATAAGGGTCCCAAAAACAAATATGTAGGTATACACATAAAGCTGCATGTATAAGTGTGCAAGACAGATACTACTAATTCTGTTAGTTCATCAAAAAGAATAGCTTGTGTTGTCATTGTTTGATTGTCTGATCATTTTTTATGCCTAGATCTTGTAACTTGAACAACTTCTAAGATAACAATATGCAATATATTAACTAGTGTTGATTTCTTACTGTTTTTTTAAATTCTGTACTAATTCTACTTTTTTCTGTTTTTCTTTTTTAAAGAAAGAAATATTTCAGTATGTCCTCATCAATATTATTCACCAGATCTGACATCATGAGACTTCTGGCTGTTCCCCAATGTCAAAATGAACATGAAAAGTAAATGTCTTGAATCAGTTTAAGACATTGAGGCAGCCATGACATTGCAAGCAAAGACATATATGAAAGGGGACTTTCCGAAAGTGGTAAGAATGATGGGATGTGTTGAAGTAAAGGGGATTAATGGAAAAGCATCTGTTACTATACTTTTTATTGAAATATTAAGAATTCATATTTAATGCATGCTTATTGAAATATTAAGAATACATATGTTGCTATGTATACATGTGTTATGCTTTTTTGCAATATATTGCTATATATATACAGAATATATATGAAGAGAGAAAAGAGAGACCACCAAAAAAATGTATATACACTTCAGCAGTTTGCTGTACTAATAAATGTCTGAAAGCTAAAGGCCACCACTTTGAGCACCTCTTGTAATTGCAGAGGGCAAAGGCAACTTGTGTTAATCTCATGTCACAAAAAAACAACATTAAAACATTTATACAAGGGAAAACAAAACAAGGTGTTAGGCTTACTATGTTGCATAATGATGACTTCTAGTATGCTTTATACACCTGCTGTTTTATTTATAAACAATACAAATTCTACTTGAAATGAGAAAAAAACAGAAAGAAGAAGGGAGTCAACTGATAATTTAAAAAAAAAATAAAGGATGACTCACAGAAGTAAAATATGTCCCTACATTTATTTTCAAAACTCTCATATACTTTAATTATTTGGTAAACATAAATTACAAATCAAACTTTATTAACTAACGTTAGCATGTTTTGAGCTATCAGTTAATTGTATTTTTTTCAAAAATTTCATCAGTGTAGAAGAAAGCAAAAATAATCATGAGAAAATGCTTTGTTGCATTAAAAATAAGTGTGAGAGAACGGCAGTTTTTCTCTTTTCTTCTTTTCCTCTCTTGGATATTGAGTTAATAACTTGAAAATACAGAATATCATTTTCGTTAAACTTTTCTCCTGCACTTTTGTCACTGCTGAGCATGACTCCTTTGAAAGCCACAGGAGGGTCAAGTGCAGCAGAGATACATGAGCATGTAGTAAGAAGAAAACTTCCTGCATTCATTTTCATGTGATTAAATATTAAAATCTGATGTGAGACTTTCATGGTAGAAGGTATAGTACAAGCAAAATGCTTTGGTTCAAAGGTTTTTGATGTGTAAATTAGATAAATTGAGAAACTTCATTAACTATGTCCTTGGAGATTTGTGTGTCTGATTTTCAATTAGTCCACCTATGTTTACTAAGCATTTACTACATATCTTATACTGTGCCAGACCCTTGGGATAAAAGCAATTAAGACCCAGTTGTCTTCAAAGAGCAGTCAGGAAGTAGATTGCTGCAAAATTCCTTTGTTCACCAAGGAGAAGCGTTTCATATCCCTAGTCTTTGTTGCAAATGGAGAAGTCACTGTTGGATCTCTTTACTGCTTCTCAGTGTCCATCTGTAGGATTCAAGGTGGCTTTTCTTTGCTTTTGTAGATGAACTGAAGCTAGGGAAGTCACTTTTCCAAAATATAAAGAGAATGAAGTGGCAGCAAGAAATGCCTGGTGGTCAGAGTTTCTATTTCTCCATCCTTCTCCTCGCCCCTCTTACAATTGGCCCAAACTAAGAAGTAAAATCATGCTTCAGATTTTTCTGTGGGACCACAATGGGGTAAATACTGAGACTGTCTGAAATTACAGATGGACACAGACTTACGATCACATGATTAATATTTTTATTTTCACAATATCATGGTGTAAAAGCAATCCACATTCAGTGGAAAACAGTCTTAGGGCTTTGAATTTGTACCTTCTTTGGACTACATAGTCACAGAAGATAATCTGCCATGATGCTGGGTGGCAGCACCTTCGGCTTTCAGTCAGCCAGGAGATCATGAGGAGAGGGAACTGAGATACTCTGGAGTGTGCTGTGTTGCACAATGACGTTTAGCAAGTTTGTTATGTCAAATGCATTTTTGAAGCAACGTATTTTTATTAAGTATTTATCAGGACAAAAAAAATCCATTGTAAGTCAAGAAACATCTGTTAGGAGCATTTCTTCAATCAGTTACATGCATTTAAATACTAACATATGATCCGTTTCAGATGAGTCAAACTCAAATACAATTTTTATTTTCAAAAAAGTTTGAGGAACTCTAAAGTATAGCCTGTGTTCCACAAGCCTTTGCCACATAGTATCGGTAAACATTTTAACTTTAGCCTCAAAAAATTAGTTCAATAACTGAGCACCAAATGATCATATCTGGACCCTGTTTAATTTTTGATATGTACAAATGTGTAGTCTACAATAGAGAGGGTCCAAGTTTTCTTTTCTTTTCTTTTCTTTTCTTTTTTTTTTTTAGAAATTGATCACTGCATGATTTTGTGACTAGCAATCCCAAATACCGTGGTATGGCCCTCTCCTGCTAAGGACAACAGAAAAAGGATTTTTATTTCAATTTTTATAGAATGAGCTCTATAACCAAGTCAAAAGTAGAACACTATCTTTTCCTCATTTTAGTTGTTCTCTTGTATTTAGAAAATGACTTACTTAGATAAAGTTACTTAAAACTTCTTGGCTGTTTGGTCTCAGAAGATAACTTCCATAATATAAAATTTAAGTATAATTTAGTTCCACTTTTTATGTGTTTTGGTCCTATGTGTTTAAATCACAGCTACTGAAAGGCAACAAACAGAAATGGAGGCCTCTCATGAAAATAAGTCGGGTAATTTTCATAACTTTTTGAAAATAAATGATACAGAAATATAATACTTTTATAACTCCCGTATGCTCAATCTATAAAATCTCTGTCTTGTTTGTGAGTTAAACTTCCTATTTTTTTTAAGTTACCCCTTCATTTTAGAACAATATCAGGGTAGGCCAGGGTGTGTTTCATGAAGAGCACAGAATGGCTTTGGAGACTGTATTGAATGAAGAAGCAGATAACACATGTGAGTCACGGCTGAGCTGCCAAATGTGAATCCTTAAGCGGATCACCAACACCCAAACATAAAACCAAAATGTCCTAAGTACAATCGATTTCTTTAAAATTACGTTTGTTGCCATTACACAGTATTTTATTATCTTTCATCCCCAGAAAGCTGAACTACTCTCTTTTATGCTAGAAACAACAAAGCAGAGTATGAGAGAAAGACTTGAACAGTAAGTATGTTATGACTTATTTGAGAATATGATGCCAGCTACAGAACTGAGGAATGAGAAAAGCAGAATAAAGAACCAACACCAGGCTATATGACATAATTGCTCCCTTGTTGGGACTCCTGGGTAACAAATCAGTCGAGACTTTCTGAGAATGATAAGATGTTGTCAAGACAAACCACGAAGGGAAAGAAAAACTGAAGCATTGATCCACTGGTTCTTAAGGAGCAGGAACTCACTGACTCTTGAAGACTATCAACCCATTTGTGCTTGTTTCTTTTAATAGTCTCCAGGTTACTGTGATATTCTGAATTCCTTAAGATGACAGCTAAGTCATTTTCCCTTGAGTTTTGTTTAGGTGTGGTGTTTTCAAGATGTGTGAACATGATAGTAACAATGACTAGAATTAATAGTGTGCAATATTGCAAGCAATTAATGCAGTGCATAAACAATATTTTAAATAGACTCATTAAAATATGTCGTGAATATTCAAATTAAAAATATATTGCAGTAAGAGACACATTGACACTAATCTCCCTCAAAATACTCCTCCCTAGGGATGCATATATATTACATCCTTCTTGCACTTTCTGAGGCAGTTCTGTGTTGGAGACCACTATGAAGTGGCTCTGAGCAGGATTTAAAATTAACTAATTGGCTTTCTGTTTATCTGTGAGCCTGTCCAAGGCCTAGACCCCTTGCCTGGCAATGGGAGCTGATTCATAGTAATTGAACCTCTATGAGTCACTGGTCCTGGTGGAGGTCTGTAGTGACTTGTGATGTCAGAGATACCTCAAAGGGCAAGATAAAGCCACCGCTGATGACGCCTGGCTCAGACCCAATTAAATAGTTAGCAACTGCACCTGCAGTCCTGTTCCCACTATAAACGTCATCATGGAGATAAGACAGTTCTCCTAAAATTGACACAATTTACTACTTGGAGAAGACCTTGGAGTGACTCCCAAGGTCCTGCTCATTCCCTGCTTTCCTTTAAATCCTTACTTTGTTTATTATGAAAAAATAAATACAGGCAGTCAAGAGAGGCTCTTTGTCTTAGCCATCATGATAGCCACAGAGTCAAGAACTCTGCAGGGGCTTTGATCCTCCTGGAGCCCTAAAATCATACCATTGTCTCATTTATTTAAACCTTCGCCATACACTTGTTCGGGAGATTGGGTATCTAGGCTGGGTCCCCAATAGTTCTGAAGTCCTGGATCATGGGTTTCTTCCACAAGTTTAATCACAAATATGGTGAATGCTACTGCCAAGACCTATTTAATGAAAAACAGACTCATAAAAATATTACCGTGTGTCCTTATCTACCTTATCGATCAAATCTGGCACTGTTGGAATTCTGATACTTCCCCTAAATCCAGGAAAGCCAAAAGTTTTGAATTGATTCATGATATCAAAGCACCTAAAGCAACTCACAAAAGAGGACTTCCAGAACTCTTTCAGAAAATAACAGAAAGATGGGATAAGTGTACTTCAAGAATTACAGGGGTTTTTGGAGGCAAATTAATGACATCTATTACTGTAATGTTTAAAATTTTTTCAATCATTTTTTTATATTCCTTTGTACCTGTAGGTCTCTTGTTATTGCATTAATTTTCCTTTTGAATATTATGAATATACTTAAATTGTGTTTTAATTCTCCGTGACATATCCAGATAATTTTCCTTTTGCATAGACATTGGATTATTGGCCCTATGTATACAAAATGAAATAATAAATATTGTTTTTCACCTTTGGTTAAACTTGATGAAATTTAATTTCAGATCAAATAAAAAAGAATGCTTGAAATTTCATTTTTTTATCTGAGAACAAAAATGAAATTATTTATTAAAAACTGAGAACAAGCTACTTATAAACTTTTAAATTTTGGAACATTTTCCCTCAGATTTTGCATACTTAAAAGAACAAATTCTTCCAAATCTTGAAAATGACCAACCTGATAGACTTCATGTTCACCTTTAGAAATAATGTTGAGAAAGATAAATTTTATAAAATTATGTAATTTTATATTTTTATTTAAAATTGTCAAACCTTATGTAATTCAGTCCTGTGGGTCATTTACCTAGGCAACCATTAAAGACACCTCCTTTCTCTTCTGTTTAAATCTTTGTGACCTCTTACTCTTTCCTCTTTCTTTCTTTTTTTTTTTTTTTTCCTTCTTTGCATTACTCCTAACCCTAACTAAGTCTTTACAGAGTTTTCAATTTACAATTGTGTATACTTAATGGAAAGTACGACAGTTTACAATTTTATAGTCCTCTATTTAAAGAGTTCTTATAAACCCTGGGTATTTTTGAGCACTAAAAAAGTGTTTTACATTTCAAAGATGAGGGATACAAATTTATTTTAATGATTAATTATTGAGTATCTCCTGCACTGAGATATTGATTTATTTGATATAGTCATGAACCAATATGCCTCATCTAGTAAACTACGTTCATTATGCTGACACAAGTAATCAGATTATTTTGGTATATCAGGTTTCTCTGTCCTGGTAGACCAGTAATCACAGAGGGACATAAGATCTAATGTTAAATATTAATGGACTTTTTTTAGAAGAACAGAATATATTTAATGGAAAAAGAAAGCTTCTGAGAGTGAGACAGAAAGGGTTCTGAGTGGGTTGCCCTATTTATGGACATTTAGATCCTTTAAAATGTAGCTGATTTTTGTAGTAATTGAATAATTAATATTAAATTTTTCTGTAATTTATGTAGAAATGTTGGCAAAACATGTAAGTCTATAACTAGCATCAAGAATTTGTGATTGACCACAAATAATTCCACTATTAACTAAAATAAATAGAGAACCTAGAGGTTACAAGAATTCTGCCTTACAACCAACCAATTTTTATAGAGGAATTGAGAATTTATGCTAATTTTCCTTTCGATTTTTAATTGGTGATATAAACCCATTCTGCTTGTTGTTTTTATTCTAATCTACCTTACAGAGAAAAACCAGAGGAGTGATAAAAATACCAACATGCTCTAAAGAATTTTATAATTCAAACAGTAGAATTTTAGAATTAGTTCATGTAATTAATATACTTGTCTATAAATTTTTCAAATAATAAGGGCTGTTTAGTACAAAAATGAAACAGATTAAAGTTTTTAAGTTTGTTTTTTGCAAGTCACAAAAGATCCACGGAAATTTGAGTAGTTATACAGGAAGAATATAAACAAATATATAAGTAATGATACCAAATTAAAAAAAAAAAAACATGTTTAGTCTGTTTTGTGCTGTTATAGAAAAGTACTCACAACAAATTTATGATGAACAAACATTTTCTGACTCATAGCTCTTGTGAATGTAGAGCCCAAAATTGAGAGGCTGAGTCTGGCAAGTGGGTTTGCGTTTGACTGAAGAACAAGAGATGAAACTCACAAACTCAGGTTGCTTATAATTGGTGTGAATCTATTTGTAAGAATGGAGCTCTCAAGACTTAAAAACTCCTTAAAAATTTCACCTCTGAATGCTACCCCTTTACTGATCAAGTTTTCCACACATAAACCCTCTCTGAGCAGTACCCATCAGTAATGAGACAAACAGCAAAATCCACAGCTGATCTTCGCTGCATCTCTAACAATCTATGTGTGACCCTGGAACTTAATTTAGGAAGATCATCAATCGATTGTATGAGTAAACCCAATTTATTATTTCTAGGACTATTCACAAAACACTTTTCTTTTCAAATTATAACTCTTATTCATATGTTTACTAAATGAAGATGACACCAGATACACTGAAGAAGTTGGCAACACAAATGGAGAAACCTGAATTTGTGTAGAACTGATCCCTGCCCTCCACATACACACAGTGAACCACATATTAAGTGAGAATAAGCTGCAGAAATATCAGTTTACCTGTTACTACAAGTTCTCGTTTACCTTTCAACCTGGTACAATTGATGCATGATAGCACTAAACTTTGAAAATTTGCTCAAGGTCTCTACTATCAAATTTCTACAGGCCCAAATAGTCAGACAGCAGGGTAAATATTAGAAAAATCACATCTTTATAAACTTTTTAACCATTTCTCTTCTAATTGTGCAACAGAGACAGAGAGAACAAACACATAGAAATTATATCCAAAGGGGACTCTTCCTTGGAGATGTGAGCAGAAAATGTCACACACAATCACATAAGCATGTCAAAGGATGATTCTTTAGATGGCACTTACAATTTGATTTTGAGTGAATGTATAATCAGATCATGGCTTTGACAGGAATGACTGAATAGTCAAGTATGGCTAATGCCTGTATAGACCACTCAATTTGAAGGTAGAGAACAATGAATATTAGCTGTAGTAAAAGGTATGTCTACCTGGTAATAACAGAGCAGATGCATAGAACTTAAAGAGCATGAAAATATAAAACAAATGATAGCCAAAAATGGAGTCCTTAAGATTTACAAGAAAATGCTTACATTTCAGTTTAAAAGCAAAATGAAAGCAAGCAAGCAAGAAAAAGAATGATTTCAAGAGGACTAACTCAAAATTAATTCAAATAATAGCATGAACCCGAAGGAAGGAGAAATGTTCTTTTACTAGATTCCATACACGCTGACATAAATTAAGGTCTGCAAGATATTAAAAAATAAATCCTGAAATTTAATATTGAATTTAGTGCAGTGAATTTAAATAATTAAAACATTTATCAGCTATAGAATAGTGTAAATGCATCATAAACAAGGTTTATATTTGTAACTGTAAATTTTAATACAATAAAAGCTCACTAAACTTGTATGCCTTAAATTTTAAAAAACTGATTGAATTAGAAAAACCAAAGGGCAGAATAAAAACTGGTGAGTAAACTGATACTCAAAACTAACATACTTGATTCTTTAGCTATGAAAACAGATAGTTTAAAAGTGAGAAGATAATAGCTTTCCATGGTGTCTAGTATAGCTAGATAAATTGAAAGCTAATTTAGAATTTCAGAAAATATTGTAGAATAGCTTTGCACAATTAGGTGTCTTCTTATTTGACTTTCAATAAAACATATGGTACAACATGTGAAGATTTTAAAATGAAGATAAAAAAGGAAAGAAATATAAAGGCAATTTTGGATAGGAAAAATGTCATACTTCCACGGCAATCATTCCTTATTCAATTGCAAAAACTGACCATGACTGCAACCATTTGTCATGTAAGTTTTTGCATCAGTCAATGTTTTTATACTACACAATTATATTTTGTATCAATGTGAAAAAACAGAAAGTTGCAAGTACAAAGATATTCAAGAGCAATTCTCTTGTAACATTAGATTTTGTGTTTCATAAAGAAAAAGTGATAAAAAATTTTGTTTCTCTGTCATGATTTTTAATGAAAGAATTACAACTTAAATTTTTTAAAATTTATTTTCTCCTTTCCACAAGATTTGTAGAGCAAAAAAAATACTGCACCAAAACCCACAGACATCCATTTCAGTAATATATCTTGGCAACAACTGGTTTACACAATGATCTTATAATGAAAATGTGAAAACACTATGCAAACGACACAAATGAAGAGTCTACTTGCAAAGGTAACAAAAAATATATATTGCTTTCATATTACCCATAAGCCAGCTACATTTTTCTTTTTAAAGGTCAATCAATGACAGCCTGAACTTTTTCTTTTTCAATACTGAAAAGCAGCAATAAATTGCTTTCACTCTACATGGTAGGACTGTATACTCTTGGATAAGTTTTAATTCCAAAAATCACAGTAAGTGACCTTCTTTATAATATCACTATTGTTTGTCTAGTTTCAAAGATAGTCTCTGTGACAGTATTCTGAAGTTTTCACAATTCTGATATTTCTTGTCTAGTTGTCAGTCACAAGCTGAATTTACATTAAAGCAGATTTTTGTGGAGGAATTTTGATTTAAGAATCCACATAAAACCAAACATGATAGAAGATTCCATATAGGCTCAGTCAAGTCATAAAGACTTTTTTTAATTAAGGAAAGTAAACCTCAGGAAAATTGAGTAAAGAAAATAATACCTAGTACATTTAAACTTTATGAAATAGATTTTAGAATATTCTCTTTCCAATTTGCAGAATGAATCATTTCTCTTATTTCTTGGTCACATCACATATCTTTTCAAATAACATTTGGTGAATGCAATTTGTAAGATTGATATTGTCCAATCAACACTATCTGGAAACACATTGCAAAGGAAATTGCAAACTACTGAGGTCAGAGTTGATAAAGAGTTTACACAGGTAATTTAGCTTATTTATCAGCAGACTTACTGTCCTTAAAGAAAAGAATGTGAACTGAAATCACAACTAATCCTGTGTAAGTTCATTTCCCCCAAAGGAAATTGCTTTGGGGTGATTTTGATCAGGTTCTCTAAAAGCAGACCGCAGTGACTGTATACCAGAATTGCTTATGGACCTTTGACTCTAAACACTGGGTGAGGAACGAACATAAGGTTTCAGGATAAAAATGTCTGATTTTTCTTACACAAAATGTAAAAATTGCTGATTAAAAATGATAATGTAGTCAGTATTATATTTAGATCATTTGTTCATTTTTCATATGTTCTGGAAATATGTGAATAGGAGGCTTTTTTCTTGATTTAATTGCATAATCACACTTTTCATCTCATCAGAAAACTGGCTTACAATTTGTCCCAAATTCAATATGCTACTTTTCATGAGAAGAATGCAGACTGGAGTATAGGACACAGTGTGGAAGTTTTCTGTGACAGATGCATTTAGGTTTAAATCTTAACTCAAATATTTCAAGCTGAGTGAAATTTGGCAAGGTACTCAATTTCCTTGAGATTCAATTTCCTTCACCTAATAATAGTGTTTGGAAAATAAAGTTTCCTAATGAAAACTAAATGATTATATATTAATATAAAATAATATATATACATGTTAACATCTTCAATTAATAGTTAAAGAATAGCACCATCTCAATATTTTATATTACAAATTTTCCACCCTTGCTTAGAGAATTAATTATGGATTCTAAGCTTAAGATAGAAAACTTATCACACAAATACTTTCCTCCTAGATAGCTATTCAGCTTGCTTCCTCATTTTCTATAGGATTTTTTTGTTTTTTGAGACAGGTCCTTGCTGTATAGTTCACGCTGGCTTTGAACTCACTATGTAGCCCAAGCTTCCCTTGAACTCATGGCCGTTCTCCTGCCTCAGCCTCCTGAGTGCTGGGCTTACAGGTGTGTGCCACTGAGCCCAGCTAGGATTTTTTTTATATAAAATATCCTTATGGTAAGAATTTCCTTATCACCCTATCAATAACTATAGCCACTACCTACTTCTAACGTTTTATAAATTATATTGATTCATATTTGCTACTACTTAAGATACTAAATATTTTACTTATATTGTTGTGTATAATTACTTGTTCTCTTGCACTTTATAATGATCATACATATAAATGATGTTCTTTTTATCTTTCATTATTCTATTGAATTTTCAAAACCCAAAACCATGCTTGCACATACTTACTCAATGATACTTGTCTAAATAATAAAAATGATAACTGAAAAGCACAGTCAGCCACAAATTGAAGGCCAGTTTGAGGGGTTGGAAATCAAATTCCTTATTAACTTACACTGATATGCCAAAACTATGTAAGCAAGAGATTTTTCAATTTTAATTCAGAAACTTTGTTAACAACTAAAGATTCTTATTCAACAGATTTGGCGTAGTCTCTGAGATTCTTCATTCTTATAAATCTAATTCCTGCTGATATTTGCTAGTACTTGGATCTCAGTTTGAGTAGTATTTTTGTAATCTATTACAGATTTACCAAGGCTATAGAAAACAAAGATAATAATTATTTTAAAATATGAGTATTAAAAAATGAGTATTGTAATTAGAGAAGGAAAGATAAGTTAAAAGAAGAAGTGGGAATTAGGAAATATAATCAAAATCTATCACATACAGGTACAATTTCCCTATGGTGAATAAAATCTTTATGTATATCTAAAATGTACCAATATATTAATTATATTAAAATGAAAAATATGAAAGTCAGTTAGGGAAAACTTTGTTGCCTAAAATATTGGCACTTTTTACTTAAGTAATATATTATTGCATTTTTCATAAAATAGTAGCATATTATTTATTGAACATTTCTAGACACTCAATCTACAAATAAAAAGAGAATGCTGCAACTTGCTACCCAGAAAGCCCTTGTAATGCTGGAAGATATGGGTGTGACATCAATCTCCCTATCACCATATAGCAGACAAATATATACTCAAGCCAATTTCCACAATTAATAGCTTACAGGTGAAATTAATCCATATAAGTTATATATGTGATATATATTATGTATAACAAAATATTGTCATGTTATTCTTTTATGCATATTAATCACCTTACTGAAACAGAAGTGAAAATTTGCTGCCAGGGTGAGAGATAAAACCATAAGTTGTAAGGAAGTAGGATTATTATGAATAATAATTATTATTATTATCACTTTCATCATCATTGCCATTGCAGTGCTGGTGATTGAAGCCAGGGCTCTCTACACACAAAGCAAGTACTCTACCACTGAGCTATACTGCCAGCTCTTTATTTTGTTTGCACATGTTTTCAGCACATAATGATTACATTCCTGGTAGGAGGGAGTCAGTACATCCTCATAACACAACTTAACTCTTTTTCATCTCTTTCCTCTCTTCTCCCTCTCTCTGTCTCCATCTCAATTCCTTTTCCATTTCATAAAGATCTAGCTCCATACTTCATATTACCTATTTTTTTTTTTTTATATTTTGAGTTCCTCATCTAAAAGAAACCATGTAATATTTAAGGTTGAGTTTCTGATTTACTTCACTTAGCATTATGGTCTCAAGGTGCACCCATTTTCCTGAAAATGACTCAAGTCTTCCCTTCTTTGTGTCAGAGTGATCCACCACGGTGTGTAAATACATTTTCTTTACCCATTTATCTGATGATACATAATGACTGCCAGTCCTTTTTTATTTTCTTATTTTGAGGTAGAGTTTCACTAAGTTATTCAAGCACAACTTCCTCTCAACTTTCTCACCTTTAAAACGTTTCCAGCATATAATCCTCTAAAAGTTTAAAATAACAAAATAATTAACGAAATACTGCATTTGAACTAGAAGCATAAAACAAATATGTGTGAGTTAACACTGACATGAATAATTGATCAAATAGATCAATATATGGGAAGAAAGGACAAATTTTCATAAAGAGATTTTTTCTAAATAATTTCTATCAGTTCCCATCCGTTCCCCAAGTAGCATTACAATCCTTTCTCCTTGAACGTGGGATGAATTTAAGGACTTTTTTTCAAAGAATGTGCTATGGAAAGAAGACATATAGTTTTACAGTAGAAAATCAGGGAACATACCATACCATGTCATTAAGGTTTTTATCACCAGCTTTCAATTCATACTCATTCTCAATATAATACAGTAAGAAAAATACTTCATTCCCCAAATTAAAAATTCAACTTTATACAGAAAACTTGTATAATATTCTCCAAAATGAGTTATCCGCATATTTTAGAGTTCTTAAGATCATATAAGACAAGGAGGACGGATGAACTGCCATAAATAGAATAGGGCAAGTAAACATGAAAAGCAATGCAATGCGGTATTCTGAATCATAACTGGAATGATAATGAGACTATATATGAAAATGTTAAAACCCGAATAAAGCATATGGTATAGCTAATATTAAAAAATCAATATTTTTATTTTAATACGACACACTGGGTACATAAGATACTAAAACTGAGAAAACTTTTTAAGGGATGATATGGACATTATTGTCTGCAACTTTTCTGTAACTCTAAAGTAATTTCAAAATGGAAAGCTGAAAGTGAAGATATATAAGTAGCGAAATAGCAAAAACTCCAACCAAAACACTACTAAGTTCTTTAGTTCATATTCTTCATTCTGAAAAACAGCCCTCGTTAGACAGCAGGTAAATGAGGTTTTGCAAATTAAATGAAGCAGACGTCTCATAAATGTTTATTATCATCTAGTTTATCTCCTTTCATTACAAAAACTTAGTCAAAATAGCCCCTTACAAAGTAAATACTCATGATAGCATGATAACCTGGTATCCTATGGTCATGGGTTCAGCTTCTACTAAGGCCCAACAGCAAGCCAAAGTCTGTTTTTCAAAGGGAAAAACAGTCATCTGCAAATGATGGCAAAGTCTTGCTCCAAAATCCTAAAGTTCTCCACTATGATTCAACTATGGGATCTGCCAGTCTCCAAAGAGTTTGGACTGACGCTTCGAGTGCCATCGGATCTGCTGCATCATATGGCCCTTGAGGCAGGCCAGACTGCACGGCAGAACCTGTTGCAGAACCTTTTCTTGTTCTGGGCCCCACAGAGTCAGATTTGGAAGAGTGCAAAACGTCTGTCTCTGCACTGGGGATCGGAAGAATCCAGAAAAGGCCCGGGGCTCTGAGCAGTGTCCCTTGTGAGTCTGTATCAGGAGGCTAAAAGGTCTACTCTGGAAGCCAGGAGATGATGTCCAAGGTGAAAGCAAAGACTGGTGCTCCTCTGAGGAAGACAGAAGCAATCCTTCCTTCATTTTACTTCTTTAGCACTCTGGAAACAAATCTCTCTAGAGTGGGTCTTCCACACCCTTAACTATGCTGAGCCAATTTAGTTGGGCATTATTTACTCAAATTGACACAATCAATCAACTACCACAACCATGAAAATGTAATTTTCCATTTTCGCACAGACTAAGAGTGGGAATTAATATGTGTGGAGTAATTACCAAGTACCAAATACTATGTTAAATAAATTTTTATTTAATCTTTGTCATAAACATAAATTGGTATATCCCTTTTATTCTGATGAGAAAACAGCAAAATAACTTGTGCAAATTTAGAACAGTGGCATAAAAAGGAGCTGGATATTTAATTTGTCCTGGTTAATTTTAAAACGTATGTTTCCAGTGGTAAATTTCTTTCATGGGCAATTTCCTTTATGCATGGGAACAAAGTAATTAGGCTAAATGAAAATTAAAAACATGCAGAACCATAACTGGCATATAGAATACTGTCTTAACAAAGGTCTATTTATATTTTTAATTTGTATTTAAATTTTTAATGGTCAATATAGCCCAAGGAAGAAGAAGCAAATTATTTTATATAAAGTTTTTTTACTGATGAAATAGACTTTCTGCTCCATTAAATTTGTTTCAGAGATTCTTAATATTTCTCATTGTCTTTGTTTCATCCTATTAAAGTGATAGCTTTGGGGACTCGCTTTCTTGCAATTTACTGAATTATTTTCCTTTAAAAATCTAATTATATCCTCCATAAAAAATAAAGAATACATACCAGTAGTCATAAAGACATTTAAAGGACAATAAAATTTTTATAGACTGTGAAAGGTAATTTTTTTTCTGAAAATAGCATGCTTTATCTTATAGATATGCCATTAAGCAGATAATTTGTGTGGAAGGTGTACCATAACTAATAAAATTATTTAGAAAGTATGGAAAATATTTTAATGATGGTACTGAGGTATTTTTGAGAATGCACACATGATTTGACAGTTTCTGTAACAGGATTGAAGCAAAAGCAGAGAGGATGTCTGGAGAAATAGAGTCCCAGAAGAGCTCCAGGCCTGAAGTTCTCAAGGACTGTTTAAGGTTATTAGGTTGCTCTTGCTTTTCCAAATATTTCTTCCCTGATAAGAAAATCAAAGTCCTGTGGGGTCTTCTGTCCAATGAAATAAGCTCCTTTCCTGGATATTCAAATTCTCAAAACAAACTATGAGTAAAAGTTTTTATCCATGATTTATATTATTTTTTATCACAAAAGGAAACATATATATGTAGTTGACAACATGTATTTATTTTTCACATTTCCAGTTAGTTTTAAATTGACCATTTATCTCCTACAATAAACTTTTATATCTCTAAGACTTGTGACTTAAATGCAATTCTATGACACTAGAAGAATTTATGTATCATATCTACTACGTAACTCATTATGGGTCTTCCAAGGAAAGTGGGACCTATCAATCCCACTTGTTAATTTATCCTATATGTAAATATTAAGAGAAAGCTAAATTGCTCTGTCATAAAAGCAATAATAACAATAAAATATTTCACAAACATCAAGTATGCAGAAAAAAAACTTAGATGAAAAAGGAAATAAAAAGGAGAGAAGAGCAAGCAAAAAGAAAAAAAAAGACTAGGTAATAAAACTGACTAAAAGTTTCCTTATTCCTTCATTGATAAGATTAGTCATAAACTCCCCTTCTCTGCTTTACAGATAAAAACTACAGAAAATATCATTGGTCAGTCATTTTCTGGTTAATTGATTCCAGAACCCCAAAAATCTGTGAAGCTTCATGATTAAGGAACAAGGAGAAAAGACAATAGATAATTTATAAAAATGACAGATTAATGAATCACCCATCTTCAATGAATAGGGTTTAATTATCAGGACACCTGAGTCATCCTGACCTTTCTCCCTTTAAATACATACAATAATAGAAAGTGCTTGATCTTTTCTTCAAATGATTTCTGGTCATCTTTCTATTCATGTCTGAATACAGGTGATGTGGACAGTTTAAACTCTAGGGAATACTTTTCACCTACAAGGGGAAAATGTGTAATTTAAAAATCTGTGCATGTAACTAGTTTGGTTCATAGCTGATGTTTCATGTATTCTTTCCATAGGACAAATTTTAAAGCTCTGAAGGTACACTTTCCTATTTTACTTCTCTTTGTATTACAATTTTTTTATTAACTAAGCCAGAATGAAAATAATTTTTAATAAATCACCAAATTCCCAATTCAATGAGTTCAGTGAATAACCCCAACTTGAAAGAGTTAATTCTACTTTGCTTTGGTTTTGTTACCCAAAACTTTGTTAAGGGTCAAGGAATTTGGTTTTTGCATTGTGGCAGAATAAACGACCATGTCATGGAGGTGAAAATAAAGTGATGTTTTTTTGTCGCGCATTATCAACACACTGGGGGCCAGAAAACATCAGAGACTGGAGATCATGCCTCCAAGGACAGCAGTTACATCTCAGGACTTTGTTGTTGCTGCATCAGACAGGGCTGGCTGCAGGATTAAGGATTGTAGTTTTAAGTGTCTCTGGGCTCTGAGAGGAACAACCAGAATATGTGACAAGGACAATCCACACAACTATCAGTGCAAAAGCAGCGAAGGGTGCCTCCCAGCAACTACCCAGTGTTCAAACGCCTTCTGCAGGAAGAGAGAATGACTGTCTGGCATCACCCAGAGAAATGATGACAGCCAGCTGAATGTGCACCAATAGCTCAGCCTGGAAAATGACAATGCACTTTTATCTTTTTCCTTTTCTGTCATTCGCATCAAAATACTTGAAGGAGCTGAACCTTAAAGAAAGAGGAGACAGGTGATGTCTTAAACAGATCAAAGGCAAGCTGCTCTCTTCCTCTGTCTATTCAATTAACCTTCTGTCTACTTCCATAGCAGTCAAGATTTAAATGTGTCTAAGATTAGTAGACAGCACCTTGTTTTCTTACCCTCCAGTTATGCTTTGTGTCTGAAGGTCCCCCCTCAAAGACTCATACAGTCATGGGGGGGTCGGGCTTTTCAGAGGTGACTGAATCTAGGGTTTATGATTAATTCCTGGTCTAGTGCTAGGATTAAGGGTATGAGTGCTACACCCACCCTAGGACAGGTAGCCTGGATACCACGGAAGGGACAGAAGGAGCCTTGTTCCCATGTTCACTTGCTTGCCATATCAGTCAGGGTTTACTAGAGAAACAGATGTAACACAAGATATACAGATTTACAAGAAATTACAAGATAAGATTGACTTACGACGTCAGAGTTGAATGAGGGAGCATGCAGAGGGTGTCTGCACACTGGAGACTGAAAGGTCCAGTCCAAAGTCTGGAGCTCACTGCAGTATTCCATGCAAGTCCGTCTCAGGAGGCCGATGGGTCTGTGACTGAAGGCTGAAGGATCTATGCTG
>RJWM01031984.1:0-21895 GCA_004363535.1 Dasyprocta punctata | reverse complement strand
AATATGGATTCGGCCATTATTGTTGGAGGAGCTCAGGACCTCACCAATGAGAGTGGCTGTGGTTCACCTTGGGGGAGCTCTGCTCCTCACATTGTGCATCGCTTCCTGGCTCCAGAGGGGAAGCTGTGTGCTGGAGAAGCTTGTCACGCTGGGCTTCCTGACCTGTGCTCGACTATTCTCCATTGTTGGAGGAGCGCGGGACCTCATTGCCATTGGGGATGGCTGTGGTGCTCTTCAGGGCAGCCCTGCTTCTTATTTTGTGCATGACTTCTTGGCTCCCATGTAGAACCCTCAACCCACTGCACAGCTCCTTCCCCCCACTGGCATAGACCTTTTAGTTCCACCGCTGACCTTTGGCCATCCCGGCACAGAACTATAAATAGACTGGCATGAGTCCTTATTGTGGGCTCTTAGATTTCCAGTTGGAACTGTGGGAGGCATTGTCATGTGTTTTGGGTCTCTAGTGGGACTCTTGCAAGACACTGCTGTGGGATCCAGACCCTCGGCTAAATATCCTGGGTCTTAGTGTTGTGGATAGATTTTCCTGCACTTTCGTGTGTTCAACTCTGGGTGACTATTATAAAACAGTATTATAAACTCTGTGTCCTGTATGCAGTTGTTCTCCCTGTAACCCCTGACTACAACAGTCCTCCAACCTAGTTACAGTGTCTTTCTCTTCTCCCACTTCTCTGACTTCTCTTAAATCCATTTTGGGCCCCTACCCTTGAGGACAGAATTGACTTGTTGCAGACTCATGTATTGTCTATGATTGTTTATGCATTCGGTTGCATGGTCACAAATTCAGTTTATACGGTTGAGGGTTGCAAATCAGGTGTTGGCACAGTTTATTGTTTCGTTGACTGTGTTTGGTGCTGTGGGTGTCACTGCAGCCATGATTAACACGATTGTTCTGAATAGCTGTTGGCCCTGATGGTCCAGGACTGAGACTGACTGGGGGTCATGGAGAGTGCTGAGGCACAGTACCAAAGAACCAGGGACTGGGCTAGGTGAGCAATAGTTTTTCATCTCTGACAGAGGAGATGGGATCTTCTGACAGACTCAGAGCCCAGGAACCAGCTACACCTAGAAGATACGTCAAAGAAGTGATCATCACCTGGATGTCCTTAATACCATCAATAAAGCAACCCACCACAGGCAACTAACAGGTCTCACTCTAGGAATTAAACTATAAAAGAGAAGAAATGAGAAGACACTCAAACAGGACATAACCCCAGATACCCAGTTCAGCAAAGGCAATCCCAGTGGGCAATGAGGCTGGAAAACCCGAAAGCCCCCTACCAGGTCTCTCCAAAGTGGTAACAAAGCAATTGAATGGGGCTCTGGAAAAAATGAAATCAGAAATAATCTCTCAAATAACTACAGAGATTACCAAAATACACGCCATGTTTAGTGATGTTAGAGCAACACACAGACAAAAAAATAAATGAGCTTAAGCAAATTATGGAAGCACAACATAGGAAACAAATGGATTTCATAAAGCAGATTCAAGCAGATATTCAGGAGAATAAAAACTCCACTGAAAGTATTCTAAGTAGGTTAGGCCAATGTGAGGACAGGATCTCAGATATTGAAGACAGGCTTGCAGTTAGTGACCAGGAAAAGAAAGATTTCTCAAAACCAGCAAGTGGGGAGAAGACAACTAGCCTGCCTTCCTGGGGAGTGGCGCGACTGATGTGCACTCCAGGAAGGGAAAGATCTGTGCCTCCCATATGCCCACTGGTGCGCGGGCTGAGAATCAAGCCCCACCCCCACCCCCCAAGCAACATGCTGGTTTGGAGGACCTGCTAAGTTGATAGCAACTAAGGTACCTAAAGCAACTAAATGCTTGTATTGTTTGGTTGATTTTGCAGGCCTGGGGCTGGCAGTCTGATCATCTCTTGGGAAGATGACAGAATGCAATGTAGCAAATATGGGGGATTCCCTTCTGTCTTGTCTTTGAGGCCCAATATTGTTCTCATGGTTTTGCTTTATTCTGTTTAATTTTTTTGCTTTATTTCATATTCTGTTTTGATTGATTTTATTCTGTTTTGCTTTTGGTTTGATTTTACTGTATCTGATGGAATGGTCAACTAATGTGAAGATAATAAGACATACTATAGTAGCTATTGTTTTCCTAGTATCTTGCTTTGAAGTTCTGTACCAGTTCTACTGTATTGTTTTGATTGACTTTGTTCTGTTATATTTTGTTGGGTTTTACTATCTTTAAAATTAAAATTTAAATAAATAAAGAAAAATAAAATCACTGCAAAATTACAGAATAGGGATAACTTGCATCTTGGATAAATTCTCTGTTTGCTCAAATTTGGATGTCAGACTTACTGGAATGCTCCTAAAAAGTCGATAATATGTGATATTTGATTTACAAGAAACCTTGTAAGCAATTTCATTTTACTCAGAAAACAATAATTGTCTTGAGATGCAATTTAATGCTATGATTATAGTCAGCATGCTTTATTTGAAATTGCAGACACAATAAAAATAAAGATTTCACTTTCAAACAAAAAAAAACTAGCAAGGGTACATGAGAAATCAATCCAGCAGCTGCTTGATGAGACAAAGAAGAATAACTTAAGATAAATTGGAGTCAATGAACAAGCAGGAGATATCACAAATAACATTAAAAACATCCTCACAGATATCATTAGAGAAAATTTCCCTGGTGAAGAAAAAGAATTTGACATACAAATAAGTGAGGCACATAGAACTCCAATTAGTAATGATTTAAAAAAATCTACTTCCAGGCATACCATAGCCAAAATTCCAGAAATTCAACACAAGAATAAAATTTTTAAAACTGTTAGGAAAAAGAAACAAATCACCTATAAAGGAAAGCCCATCAGAATCAGAGCGAACTTCTCAGCACAAACTCTCAAATCAGGGAAAGCTTGGAGTGAAGTACTCCAAGCTCCAAAGGAAAACAACTTTCAACCCAGTCTGATGTATCCCATAAAATTATCTTTCAAAATAGAGGGAGAAATAAAATACTTTCATGACAAAGAACATTTGAGGAAATTCACGACCACCAAACCAGCACTCCAAAGTGTTTTGAAGGACATTTTAGAAAGAGATCATAAGGACTACAGCTCCATGAACCCCAATAGAAAGAATCCACAAGGAAACACAAACAATTAGAGGGAGGGGGAAAAGGGGGGAAAAAGGCGGGGAGCCAATAATAGGAAAGCAACATGGCAAGGATAAGTCAATACATATCAGTTTTAACCATTAATGTTAATGGTCTCAATTCACTAGTCAAAAGACACAGGCTGGCAGAATGGATCAAGAAACAAGATCCAACAATATGCTGTATACAAGAAACACATTTAATTCAAAAAGAAACTCATAAACTGAAAGTCAAAGTATGGAAAACAATACTCCATACAACAGGAGTTCAGGAAAAAGCAGGGGTTGCTATTCTATTTGCAGATAAAGTCAATTTTAAACCAAGACCGATTAAGAGAAACAAAGAAGGTCACTATATCTTGGTAAAGGGAACAATCCAAGAGGAAGAGATAACAATCATAAATATACATGCAACAGATATTAGTGCACTCAGTTATATAGAACAATTATTAATGGACTTGAAAAATCAAATAAGCCTTAATACAACTCTATTGGGAGACCTCAATACCCTGCTGTCACATAAAGACAGATCAACTAGACAAAAAATCAATAATGGAATATTAGAACTAAACCAAACTTTTGAGCAAATGGACTTAGTAAATGTCTACAGGGTCTTCAACCCTACAACATCAGAATACACGTTCTTTACAGCTGCTCATGGGACATTCTCCAAAATAGACCATATGCTGAATCATAGAACATGCTTAAGTAGATGTAAAGGAACTGAAATTATCCCATGCATACTATCAGACCACAGTGCAATGAAATTGAAAATCCATGCCAAAAGAAGCCACGAGAACTTCATCAACACATGGAAATTAAATAGCACCCTACTGAACAATCAGTGGGTCACATATCAAAGAAGAAATCAGACAGTTTTTACAGTTAAACAACAATGACAATACAACATACCAGAACTTGTGGAACACAATGATAGCAGGCTTTAGAGGGAAATTTATAGCAGTAAATTCCAATATCAGGAAAACAGAGCAAGCTCATATAAACAACTTAATGTTGAACCTCAAACTTCTAGAAAAAGAAGAGCAGACTAAACCAAAAACTCATACAAAGGAGGAAATTATAAGGATCAAAGCAGATATTAACACACTGGAGACTAAAAAGCAATACAAAAAATCAATGAATTGAAGAGTTGGTTCTTTGAAAGATTAAATAAAATTGACAAACCCTTGGCTAACCTTATCAAATAAAGGAAAGAAAGGATTCAAATCCATGCAATTAGGAATGAAAAGGGTGAAATCACAACAGATCCTGTAGACATCCAGAAAATTATCTATACCTACTTTGAAAACTTATATTCTAATAAGATGAAAATACAGAAGAAATGGGCAGATACCTAGATACATATGAATTTCCAAAGTTGAATCAAGAAGATATAAAAATTCTAAACAACATAATATCAATAAATGAAATTAAAGATGTAATTAAAAACCTATCAACAAAGAAAACCCCAGGCCCTGATGGATTCCCTGCTGAATTCTACAAGAAATTTAGTGAAGACCTAACACCATTACTTCTCAAACTCCTTAATGAAATTGAAAGGGAAGCAATACTCCAAAATTCATTTCTGGAAGCAAGTAGTACTCTGATACCAAAACCAGAGAAGGACCCAACTGAGAAAGATTATTACAGGTCAATCTCCCTAATGAACATTGATGCAAAAATCCTCAATAAGATACTAGCAAACAGATGGCAGCAAATTGTCAAAAAGATTGTTCACCATGATCAAGTGGAATTCATCCCAGGGATGCAGGGATGGTTTAACATATGTAAATCCATAAATGTAATACGTCATATTAACAGAGCCAAAAAATCATATGACCATCTCAATAGATGTATAAAAAGCTTTTGACAAAGTCCAGCACCTATTCATGATACTAACTCTACAGAAAATTGAAATAGATGGTCTCTATCTCAATCTGATAAAAGCCATCTATGACAAATCAACAGCCAACATCATACTAAATGGACAAAAACTGAAAGCTTTCATTCTAAAATCAGGAACAAGACAAGAATGTCTACTGTCTCCACTCTTATTCAACATAGCCCTCAAAACTTTATCCAAAGCAATTAGACAAGAGAAAGAAATAAAAGCAATAAAAATAGGAAAGGAAGAAGTTAAACTAGCATTGTTTGCAGATGACATGATACTCTACCTAGAAAATCCTAAAAATTCCACCAAAAGACTTCTAGATTTAATAAGCAGATTAGCAATGTAACTGGTTACAAAGTCAATACTCAAAAATAAATAGCCTTCTTGTACAATCTCACTGAAAGAAAAATCAGGGAAACAATACCTTTTACAATAGCATCCCAAAAAATGAAATACTTATGAAGCAATTTAATGAAAGATGTAAAAGACCTCTATACTGAAAACTATAGTACTCTGAAAAAGGAAATTGGAGAGGATATTAGAAAATAAAGAGGCATTCCATGTTCTTGGGTGGGAAGAATCTACATAGTAAAAATGGCCATACTTCTAAAACTTATACAGATTCAATGCAATCCCAATCAAAATTCCAATAGCATACCTCACAGAATTAGAGAAAACAATCCTAAAATTCATCTGGAACCAGAAGAGACCTAGAATAGCAAAGGTGATCCTGGGCAACAAAGACAAGACAGGGGGCATCACAATTCCTGACCTGAAATTATACTATAAAGTTACTGTGATAAAAACAGTGCGGTACTGGCAAAAAAAAAAAAAACAGACCTGAAGATCAATGAGATAGAGATAGATTAGAAGTTGCAGAAACAACTGCAGACACACTAAGCTACCTTGTCTTTGAGAAAGGTGCCAAACACATTCATTGGAAGAAAGATAGCCTCCTTAATAAGTGGTGTTGGAAAAACTGGCTTTCCACATGCCAAAGATTAAAACTGGACCCATATCTGTCATCATGTACTAAGTTAAAATCTGAAGAGAAAGAGAGAGAGACATGAAAAGGAGTTTCACCAAAGAGGCTATTGAGACAACACACACACACACCCACACACCCCCACACACACACACACAATTGTCATCATTACGTGCTAGAAAATGCACATTAAAACCACAATGAGCTATCACTGCACACCTCTTAGAATGACTAAAATGATAATACTAACTCAAATGTGGCAAGGATAAAAGAAACTGGATCATTCATGCACTGCTTCAGGAATATAAATGGCATAGCCACTCTGGAAAATATTTTTTCAGTTCTATTTGTTTATTTATTTATTTATTTATAACAAAAATCTCACTGTGTAGTTCAGGCTGAGTTTGAACTCACTATGTATCCCAAGCTGGCCTTGAACTCATGGTGATCCTCCTGCATCAGCCTTCTGAACGCTGGGTTTGCAGGCATATGCCACCACTCCTAGCTTTAATTCCTTTTGAATTTAAAAGTGAATTAACTGTATGACCTATAATTACATGCTTGGGCATTTATTCTAGAAAAAAATTATTTTCACACAGAAATTTTTGCACAAATATTCTTAGCAGCTTTATTTATAATAGTCCAAAATTCAGAAATACCAAATATCTGTCAAGAAATATGAGGTTCTATAAACAGTGGTACATACAGACAGTGGAATACTACTCAGCAATAAAAAAGTTAAAAAGCTATTGATCCACATAGCAACATAGATGGAGCATCAAGGAAGTTATGCTGTGTTAGAGCAGAGGAGCCAATCTCAAAAATATCCTGCACAAGTCCATTTGCATAACACTTGTGAAATAAAATAATTATAGATAAGAAAAAGTAGTTATTGGTTCCAAGAACTTATGGACAGAGATAGAAGCATAGGGATGGTGTGAATAGGTACCCGGCAGTAGTGATAGCTCACTTAAGTATCTAGACTACAGTGATGATTGGACAAAATGACACATGGTGACAGCATGTGGAGCCACAAACACAAGTGTGTACACAACTACTGAAATCTGAGTACACTACAGGGGTAGAAACAGTATTGACTTCGTGGTTCACACTGTCCTGTGTTTATACAAGACGATAACGTGAGAAAGGTTGGATGGAGGAGCACAGGGCCTTCCTATATATTTCCATGCAACGTCCCAGGGTAGTGCAGTTATCTCAAAATTAAAAGTTGTCTTCTTTTAAAAAGACATATAAAAGTAATAAGACTCACATTCCATAGCTAGCTTTGCAGAAATATTCTTTGCAAAAATATTCTCTTTAACAGATTTGACCTTGTCCTCAAGCCCTACACTGCCAGGTGTCAAGAGAGGGAAACACAAAACTTTCCAATTGAAAGTATTTAGATATTTTTCTTGCTAAAGGAATAGTAAAGTCTATACTTTGCAGGTAAGAATTATCTAACATAACATCCAGGATTTGCTCCAAAATAATTTTTTTAAAGAAAAGGAAAAGGAGAAAATGAATGATTCCAGAATCTCAGTATTTGTGGTTCATTAAATTATTTTCTTTTATTTTCGAACAGTATTTGAGAACATTCATTGAATAATTTTTTTCCAAAACTCCATTAGACTGTACAACCAACTTCATATCCTCTTTCGTAGGCAATATTTACTGTGGACTATCACCACATACTAAAGCCACCTAACAAGAGAAGAATCTAAAAGAATTCTATCAGTGTCTTCCAAGTGATTAATGTCTTCAGTGAAAAGCATGTTTGTGGATTAATGACAGTACTTGGCAGTACAAGCGTTGTGCAAAGACATTTCCAAAGGTGAAATACATAAAATCTGACTCTGACTCAGTATTAAGAGATGAATATTTGTGCTTAATTCTGAACTCCATTTAAGTGAATGCCATGCCCCCATAAAGAATCCTGTTTTTAGTTAACCTGTATTACAAAACATTGTATGAAGCTGCTGTGTTTCTAATTTTTTCAATAAAAACTTTATAGAAACTTATTTTCTCTCTTGTTAGGTAGGCACCTACATTATATCCTCAATACCACCCCGTGGCTTACAAAGCCTAAAATAGTTACCACCTGACTTTTGTAGAAGTTTTCTGACCTCAGTTGTGGAAGATAGTTTCCATTTGCGATGGTGCAGCAGTTCTAGACACCTTTTGGCACAAATATCCAAGATCTAAAGCAAAGCTTTTGAAGTAAAATGTTGACCCATTTCCATTCCATATTATTCTCAGTGCAGTGTAAGACATGCAGCAGCCTCCACTTCCCTCATTCTGCACACACCCTGCAGGTGGCCTCCTGAGGGACATGTGATTGAAGAAGTGCGAGAAGGACCAGGGAGTGGGCTCACACCCACCACAGGAGGATATAGCCTCTGTTCTGGCACCACCTAGCTCTACCAGCCCAGCCCCACCTCCCTCCAACCCTCACCCAGGCTCACTCCTTGTTAGGTCATCACAACTGCACTCTGCTGGCTTCCTCACTTTCAGCCTTAGTCCCTAGGAACCTGATTGGATATGTTAGTGTCCTCAGGAGAAAAGATATCTGAACTTTCCCTCTCATTCTGTCTAATTGTACTGAGGAAAGGTCATGGAAGCAAAAAGGTGCCATCTTCAACCTGAAGGAGACCCTCACTGAACACTAACATTTCTGACACCTTGACACTGAACCTTCACTCTGCAGCACTCCAGTGTAAGCCACCAGTTTGGGGTGCTTTGTGATGGTGGCCTGAGAACTCTAAGACAGGCACCATCTGTTCATCAATCCCTGCCACTATTAGCACCCTAAAATACCTCACCCAACTCATTAGTGTACAAACATTTGCTGTTGTTCCTCATGGCTTGACAAACAAAATCTAACATCCTTGGTCTGACATCCAAACTCTATTGGTAGCAAAATTCTCACTTCCCCTACTCATTCTCATACCCTGCTGTCACATGCTACTCAAGTTAACTTCTCTTCTCCTGTCTTCTTTTCCCAGCCTCCTGGACAAGCTCAAGTCCAATGCATTTTCTATGAAATTTTCCTTGCTTCCACCCCAAAATATCATCTTTCTGCCTCTGAAATGCCATAGTACATGTTCTTACCTTTCTACACTGAATCACAACTCCATATTTATTATTTCTCAGAATAGACTCCACACATAAACTTCAACTTTCAGGAGACTGCATAGTTCTTAAAGCCTGAAACATGTCTGATTAGTGTTTTAAATTTTAACTCAAGTATCTAGCAAAATGAAGAGAGAGAGAAAGAGACAGACAGAGACAGACAGAGACAGAGAGAACACTCATTAAATGTCTGATGAAAACTACATTATTAATTACATGACTTATTTCCTTTTTAGTGAGTAACTGATCATACCTATGAGAATACTCAAATAATCAATGCAATGTATGGAATATTAAAAATTGTAAATTCTCACCTGGCATGGTGGTGCACAACCGTAATTCCAGCTACTTGGGAGGATGAGGTAGGAGGATCAAAAGTTCAAACCTAACTGGGGCAACATAGCAAGACACTGCCTCAAAATTTAAAATAAAAATAAAAAGGGCTAGGGATGTAGTTTAGTGAACACTGGGTTCAATCCCCAGTACTGCAAAAAATAAGTCTAAATATTCACTCTGATTCCAAACAACAGAGCACAAGACTCAGCCAACAGGATGATGGATTTTGCTCAGTTTCCCCTGTAGTCTCTATGAAGACAAGGGGGAATTTACAAATAGTTGGCTCTTTCAGGACAAAAATCTTTGTTTATTCATAATTAATAAATGATATGAGTTCCTCCTTCAACATTTTGCTTGAAGAGGCAGAATAAAAATGGAATAGACCTATTATCCAATTATCTTATTAATGAGTGGTTTATCACTCATCTTCTGCTTCCAGGGACAGAAATTATCATTAGTCATTTAATGTGACATACTGTACTTTAGGGAGTGATATTGAAACCTTGATACACATATAAATATGGCACTCCAAGAACTTGCAAGTGTCCGCATTAGCAATTTCTAACAAGTCAGCATGAACTATTCCCCGGGAAAGACAGAGAAAAATCTCTCTGAAGACTCTTCTATGATGAATCAGCAACAGAACATAGTCCCCACTTATCAGACTCTTTTCTTGATCTCTACTTGTTCTCCTGTTGTCCTCACCATCCATGTAGCTTTTTCTTAGAAAATAAAATGTGATACCATGATCCACCCTTTGATTGGATTAATAATCTAAGTAGCAGTCATTTTTGAGGGCCTGTTCACACCAGAAGCTGTGTACAGCAATTTTGTCCTTTACAGGGCTAAGAATATAGGACTACTTTATTATTACACAGTCAAGAAAACTAACCTGAAGATGTTAGAGTAACTTGGGTGCACCCACAAAGCCCAGCTGAAGATGAGAAACAATTCCAGATGACTTCAGAATGCTTACTCCTAACCATCCTGATTCATCAGTAAAACAGACAGGGTGTGGAGAAGCAGGGTGACCCACTCAGAACCCAGGAAGCCCTTGAGAGACACAGGCACATGCAGGTTCTCCAGAAGGCCAGCTTTGCTGAGCTGTGCCCCTATGCAGAATGTCAGCTGCGCCAATGTGAATAACCATCATAGGAAGTGGGAAATTAATTGTAAGTTTTCTTCCAAGGTAAGTGTACATGAAGCACTCTTGTTTTATTAATAACTTCAAGAATAATAATAATAACTTCAATAATAATAGTGTCCATGTCACAACTCAATTAACTTTTACAACCTGGACCTGCTGGGTGTCCTTGGCAGTCTGTGTTCTGTCCCCTCCTTTTTTCAGCACTGCCCTCTCACCTCTCTTTGGCCACTGAGACAGCCCCCTCAGCGAACTGCTGGAGCCAAGCTTTTCCCCACTGCAATCTGGCCCGTGTCCCCTTCAAGCCATGATTTCTTAAAGTGAGCATTTTCCTCGCATTGCTGCTCACAGACAGTAGCACTGCTGCTTTCCAGTGGAGTCCTGACTTCTTGTCTTTGAGTTTACAGCTCTTATGGTTTAGATCCAGAATGCCCCCCAAAACCATCATGTGCTCACAGGTGGGGCACAAGGTGAGTGGATCAGGGGACCCATAACTGAACATGCTCTTAGGAGGCGAAGCCTGGTCGGAAGAGGCAGGTCACTGGAGTGTGACCTGGAAAGGTCTGTCTCCCTCCCCTGCTCTTCTTTTCTCTCTGCTTCTGGCCACCTAAGCTGAGTAGCTTTCCTCCTACAGGCTTTTCCACCATACAGTTTCTCCCTTATAGCCAACTGGTCATGCATGAACTGTGACCCCTGAAACTGCCAGCCAAAATAAACCTTTACGTTGTAGGCATAGGATATTTTGTTCTAGTCATAAGGAAAGTAACTGGGACAGAAATCCTCTGAGCCAGTCATCACATACACATGACATCTCACTTCCCATTGATTTCCTGCAAAGATAAAGTCCATGAGACTGGCCTACCCACTTCCTCCTAAGTCTACCTCACATATTTCTACTTCATAGCCTTTTTTATTACTGTTTTGTTTTGTTCCTGTGTTTCAGCAGCTAAGAACAACCAATATGCATTGTCTACTTCATGGGTGTTAGGAAACAGAGCTTCTGAACGTCCTGGTAGGGATAGCTCACATGGTGTCACTGGGGCTCAGTCACCCGGAGATTAACTGGGCTTGATTCTCAAAACTGGACTCTCTTGGCTGTTGTCCTGCTTGAATTTTGGCTGAAGACATTGCCCAGTTTTGCTGTCCAGTGCTCTTCCTCCCTCAGAGGAAGACAGGAGAAATAAAGGCGTGACCCAAAAAGAAAGCTGCAGTGTCATTTCTGTTAAATTCTACTCATTACAAGTGAATCACTAAACTGGGCCTATACTCCTGGAGAGAGAGTCACCTAGGGAATGAAAACAGGACACAGAGATCATGGGGGCTACCTTGTAGGCTACCAACTACACTTCACAAAAGCCTTTTTATCCAAACAAATTATAGTTTTCCCGAAAGTTACAAAGATAGGACAGAGAGGTCCCTGTACCCTTGCCCAGTTATGCCCTGTGGTTACGTGTTACATAATAATAACAAAAAAATCAAGACAAGAAAATTGACATTGGTACAATGTGTATGCTAGTTTTGTGCTATTTTATCTAATGTGTAGATTCCTGTAACCACTCCTTAATCAAGAATTACACTCGTTCCATCTCCACAAAGATCTCCTTTGTGCTGCCCCTTTATAATCATGCCCACCCCTCCCCCACCACCCTTAATCCCTAGCAGCCACTAATCTATTTTCTATCTCTATAATTTTGCCAAATGAGAACATTATATAAACTAAATTATAGAGCATGTGAACTTTTGATATTGGCTTTTTTCACTCAGTATAATGCTCTGGAGAATGAACTAGAATGGTGCATGGATTTTCAGTTCACTCATTTTTATTTGCTGAGTTGTACTCCATAGTATGAATAAGTCAGTTTATTTAATCATTTCTTAGGAGCATTTTGGTTGTTCTCAGTTTTTTGTCAATTACATACAAAAATTCTGTGAAAAGTATCATACAGTCATATACACAGATTTTTGTGTTGACGTATGTTTTCATCGATCTGGCCATAATCCCAAAAGATATATTCACAGAATGCAAGAGCCATAACTCCAAATGTAACTGGGAAAGTTGAGGCAGGAGGATCTCAAGTTTGAGGTCAGACTGGGAAGCTTAATGACTTAGCAAGACCCTGTCTCAAAACGAAAAGTAAAAAAAGGCTGTAGTTCAGTGAGAAGGCCCTATATTTAATCCCCAGTACCATACACACACACACACAAAAATAGTAATAATAATAAATTTGGTGGGTTTGTTTGTTTGTTTGAGATAGGATCTTGCTTGGTAGTTCAGGCTGGCCTTGAACTCACTATGTAGCCCAGGCTGGGCTCAATCTCACAGCAATCCTCTTGCCTCAGCTTACCTCATACTAGACTTATAGGTATGTACCACTACACTAGGCTAATAATGATAACTTAAAGTTTTTAAAAGGATACCTATTAGCATTTTTTAAAAGGAGATCTGAGAAAAATAAAAGCACAACAAAACACTTCATAGGCCACTCTACACAATAAAGTAAACAACATACGTATGTTTCCTCCCAGAAACACTCAGGTATGCTAACAATAGCTGCACAGATGTTAAATCTTGAATAGATGAAGCACTCACATAAAGAAAAAGGTAAAACATATTAAGAAGATTGCTTTGATTGGTTAATTGTGTGTACCCAGTTTTGTAAGCACAGTCATCACTGAATATGCAATCATTCGAAGAGACAAGATCTCAAAATATTTTCTTTAACAAATGCATGAAGAACTTCATTTATCAGGTTTCAACACTTGATGTACATGGACAATGCTTATACACAAAACCAATAACATACTTTAATAACACACTTTAGCAAAGTCAAATTTGAGGAAAAAAGGCTTATAACAAATTAAAACTCTCTAAGTCTTTACACAAGTTAAACTCCCATATTGGAAATGATGTAATGATGCAATATCATAGCAAATTATAAAAACTAATGCTGATGATTTAAAATAGTGCAAAAAATTAACTAAACAGAAAATTCACTACATTAAAAAGTGTATTACAGGAGTAGGTTATGGCAACTACACTGAAGTAGTCCATAAGAGCTGGCTAATTTTCACAATCCATGACTATATTTTGAATCTTGCATCATAATGAATAGCTACTTTCACGGATTTCCTTGGAAAATAGGTTCACATTCACTTTCATTGTGATGCTACTCTTTAAATTCTTCTTTGTTTCAACATATCAACATGAGCATTTTTCTTAAATTTTCCCATCTTCTGGGCCATGCTTCTATGCTGTTTTAGGTACAAGGAAATCCATTCTGCATGCACCCATATACTGACCACAGGTTTGGCAGAAACAGTGCTGGTAACCAAACAGCAACACCACTGGGTATGAGTCTTTTTAACCTACTGTGTATATAATTACTTTCAATCAATCAGTAACTTCACTGGTTTCTTCGGGGCAAACATAGCTTTAATAGTTTTTTAATTCATTAAAACTACTGGAGTTTCACCTGCTGGAAAGACTGTCAATGCAGACCAAAGATGCATTGTTAAACTAAAATTTTCATCATTGCTGAATTATGTGGCCAATCCCTTCCCCAGAATTCAGCTCTCTCTACCCCTTTCACATAGCTCTCCCTCCCACACACCACCATGGGAATTGTGGTTGGGGGAGTTGAGGTTTTAAAGATTTCAACATTTGGGATTTCAATCTTTTCAGATTGTGTTTTAAGGGGATTTTTGGCTTTAAAAAAATTTGAACTTTTGGGATTTTAACATTCAAGATTATGACATTCAGGATTGTGTTTTTGGGAACCACTATCAGCTCCAATCTCATGTATGCAAGCTCTACCCTCATGACCTAATCACGTCCCAAAGGCTCCATCTCTTAATACATCATGCTGCATCCCATTGGAGATTAGGTCTCATATCAGTTTTGGGCACACAAACATTCAGACCATGGTGGCTGGAAAACCAGGCCCACGATTTGCTCTCACCTTTCCCTGTGGGGGGAATCTTGAGTTGAAAGGATCTCTCTTGGCACTGAGCTGTGCTGCCTAAGGAAGGGTGAAACAAGTGAAGTGAAACAGTTCTTCTTACCCTCTTTAATGCATCTGTTCTTGGTTTTTTGCTCCCCTGTAAGACTGGAACCTCTCAGCTGCTCTATCACTTATATAAAGATATTGTCTTCCGTAGACGCTTGTCAAAAAATCAGTGTTGGGTGATGGGGGCTCTCCTATTTATCTTACTGAGGTCTCCCAGACTTTTCAGATCAACTCATGTTTATAATTGTTATCTTGTTAATTGTTTGACCCTTTTATTACAAAATGCCCTTCTATCTCTAGCAACAGTTTATTTGTTTGTTTGTTTTAAAGTCTATTTTGTCCTATATTATCATAGTGACTCCAATTTTCTTACGGTTATTATTTGCATGAAATATGATTACCATTATATTATTTTCAATCAATCTGAATTTTTGAATGCAAATTGTGTTCCCCATATAGAACATACAATTAGATCTTATGTTTTTATTCAGTATAAGAAGCTCTGTTTTTTGGACTGTTTAATCAGTTGGATTGTTTGATCCATTCATGTTTAATGTAATTATGAAAACACTTAGATTTATACCTGCCATTTTGTATTTTGATGGCTATTTGTCTCATGTCTCTTTCTGTATTACTCCTTCATTGCTTAAATGCATAGTTTCTAGTATAACATTTTATTCTCTTAATGACTTTTTGAATTATTTTCTTGGTGGTTGCTCTAGGACTTGCATACACATCATTTTTATTCCTTCTTATTTTGCTAATACATACGATACTCCTTGACTTATGACAAGGCTACATCCTGACAACCCATTGTAAGTTGAAAATATTGTAAATCAAAAATATATTGGATATAGTTAATAAACCAGACATCACAGCTTAGAAACACAGGACACTAGAATTTCACCTGTTTACCCTTGTGATCATGCGGGTGATTGGGAGGCATGGCTCACTGCGGCTACCCAGCATCTCAAGAGAGAATTGCTAATCCAAACTTTGTAGCCAAATTTGAAATTGGAAATATGGTTTCTAGTGAATGCTTATCATTCTCATACTGTCATAAAATTGAAAAAATCACATGCTAAGCTGTTTTAAGTCAGTAACTATCTTCACATCAGCTTCATCCCCAAGTGCATGTTTCTCCCAATTGGTAGGTGAGGCCTGGCATCAGTGTTGTGTTTCGTTCTTCGGGTGATTCTAACTTGAAGAGTTCAGAATCAAAAATCTTCTTCTGAAGTTGCCACTGTTAACATGCTTAGGCCACCACGTGTACTTCCCCTGACTACCAGTTTGTCCAGTCAACTAAAGGGCAGTCCAAACAGACTGGTTAATTAACCAGTTTTCCCCTAAAGATATGCTAGTCAGTAAAACCTTAGCACTCACCAGAACTCTCTAAGACACTAAGCACTGTTCTCTAAGCTGCCAGGCAAGGTATTCCATAGAGACCCCACTGAGCTAAGGTGCTGCCACTCTTCTGGCCTCCAGTATCATAACTGCTGATGGTGGCTGCCATTGCACACACCTGCCCATTGATTAGATTCTCATGAATATTGACCTTGGTCTTCTCCATGGCTGTGCCTAATATTCCTGCAGCATCCCACCTCCACACATATCGTTCTCTCCAGAAGCAGAGATTCTCACCCCTGGAAGGGCACAGCAAGACACAGGACAGGGGAAGTAAAGCTAAATGTAATATACACCATGTTGGCCAGTCACAATGGCAGCATCATGAGTGAATCCCCAAAATCAACAATGTCCATATGCTGAAAATTAAAATCAAGTTCTTATGTATATGACTCGATTCCTGAATTCTCATGGATAAAATCTCTCTGTTCTGACCTGCTTCTTCTGTCACTTTACTCCTTATGGCTTGTAACCAGATGTCTCCCCAAAGTCTTATGCACTTAGTGGGGGAGGGGGGCTTTTATGGAGTGGCAGAATCTAGGGTATATGAATGTAGATTAAAGGTGTGATAATTAAATTAGTTAACTGATTGGTTTAGCATAGTTTTGGATATGGATAATGGGAAAAGCCCTCCTTCGGTGTGGGTGACACCACCCAAAAAGCTTTCAGTCTGGATGGGTAAGAATGAAAGGAGGCTTGCTGTGGCTACTTTGCTGCTTACTGCTCACTGCCTTCTGCTTGCCATGCCATGGACTGTCTCTCCTCTGTAATGCCTTCCTGATATCCTGCCCTGCCTTAGAACCAGCCAACCATGGACCGAAACTTTTACAAAATGAGCTGAAATAAACCTTTCCTTGTTTAACTTGTGGGTGTTGAGCGTTTTGTCTCAGCAATGAGAAAAGAAACCAAGACACTCCTCCCAAAATCAGTAATGGACCTGTTAACCAAGAAACTCTAGGCCCAAACTCAGTAATGGACTTAACTGACACCTCCATCATTTCAATGAGGCAGAGATGTTTCCACATGTGCAAAGAACCTAACAAACAGTAATTCATTTAGCACACCAGAGAAGGTTGTCAGGCCAGGTCTGAAGATGTTAAGGGGTCCACAAAGAGTGTATGTTTCACCTGTCCCTCATCTATGCTTGGTTAGTGAAAGAATATTGGGGAAAAAAAGCAATTAGCTTCAAGGGTCTGGGAGAGGATCATCCCCACAACAACAACCACAAGGTAGATTTTCTTGATTATTCTAAACATAGTACCTGTTTGCCTGGCTCTGACAGCTGAATCTTGGTCAATACAGAATGTTTCTTGTTGCAGGAAATAAATAAATAAATAAACCCACTACATTTGGAAGCTCAACAATGCAGTTAACTATTGAAAACTAAATTCTCACAAATCACAGGTTTCTTGAGAAAGTGAGCCTTCATGCTTCTTGAACACAGGAGTATTTTGAATGTTTTCTCATCTCATCTCCACTAGGCACTCACCCTGGAAAACGTGGCTAAGTGGGGTGTTTGGCAGACAGGCACCTCACACTTTATCCCTTTCCCAGGCACACACTCTTCCCACGCCTACATTTCTGGACTGGTTCCTCTTCCCCCTGTAGAGGCAGAACTCGTTGTCCAGAGCTGGCACTGCTGGACTCCTGGCTGCCTGGGCCCATGCTGGGTCCAGCCACTGAGGTGTAGTTTGATGGGTTGTCCTTCTGGGAATTATTTGGAGAGAGAGAAAGGAAAAGAGGTAAAGAGCTCACACTGTCTCCATTATGGCTCTGGGTATGCTCAAAAACAGAAATGGGGCATGTGCTCCGAAGTAGGAGCCCATCACTGAATGTGCTCCCCAAGTGATGAAGCAGACAGTGCTGGACACTTTGGAGGGCAGAGAGTAGGTGCTATTTTTCCACTTGGGGGAATGGATTTAACCATGTTGGAGAGGACAGTGTGTATTACACACACCTGGATGAGAGGCATCAGACATCTCAAACTGCTGTTTTCTCTGCTTTGACTTCCTTGGTCCTGTCCCCCTCACAGTCCCATCCCTGTTCTGTAAGGTGGCTGCTACTTATCAACCCCACAGCAATATCTGCGGGAATACTGAAGCTTTAAAGTTCACAGTAAGTCAGTCAAAATTGTCCCCCAAGTCCACTGGAGATGGCAGTATGAGTCAAAATTCTCTTCCTTTTACTGAACACACATTTCCTCTTTTCCATTAATGATTCAGAAAATATTTGAAGCTGGATGAGCTCTGGGATGTAACTCTTCCCCTCTGCCCACCGCCATCACATTTAACAACCTACTCAAATTTTCCTGTCTCTGGCTCCATCTCATTTTTCTCTTTCATGTCATCTTCTGTATTTTTTTGTTCCTTTTCTTTTCAACTTTTATTTTATTAGCACATTAATGGTACGTAATGATTACATTCTTCATGGAGGGCTGATACATGTACAAAACATATCCTAATTCTTTTTCATCCCATTCCCCTCCCCTTTCTCCCCCTTTCCTCCATTTCTTGGTCCCCTTCCCTTTTGCAAAAGGTCTATCTCCCTATTTCCTATTATCTATCTTTTGTGTTGTTCTTAGAGTTGTTCACATCTGCTTCCCTCACTTTCTCATGCCAGTGTCCTCTCCAGGTCAGCTACTGCCTGCCCCCTCTACCACAGCAAGTCTCGCAACAGCATCCATGACAATTCACCCAGTGCACTCCTAATTCCTCTTGACTTCTGGGCAACATACAGTAACTCTTCCCCTCTTGTTGAAGCTGCTCTTCCCCAAGTTCTGGATTCTCTTCAGCCCTCTCCATTCCTCCTGCTAACCCTGCCTTACTGTCATTGGCATTCAGGGCATCTCTCTTCCCCTTTCAAGGCCACTGTCTCATCTCATCACAGACTCCCTTTATTTACCATCAATATTCTGACAGCTTCCCATTTAAATCTTCCGTCTCAAACATTGCCTCCAAATCCAGAAGTGCACAAGAAACTCACACTAGACAGCTCCTCCCATGACTCAGGATCACATTCAAGACCAAAGCTCACTATCCTCCCTCCACTTTCTCATGTGGGTAATTTAATGCTGCATTCTAGAATCTAGAAATAGTCCTCTGCATGTCCTCACCCTCACCACCCAATTTTTCAAGAGTCCATCTGGTTCTCTGCATTCCCAATGCCACCTCCCACCAAGTGCTGTCCTTCACTTGTCCCCTAAGGTGCCACGTTGACTCCCGCATGTGCCCTTGCCCCACCATCTCCACACACAGTGATATTTTCAACACTGAAACTTAGCCTGTGATTTTCATGCTAAAAACAACATAACAGCAAAACTAAATGAAAGGAAATTCTTTGATAGCTTCTCATTGCTCTTCAAATAAAGACCAAAACCTGCAGGTGGCCTTTCCACATCTCCACACTGTAACACTGACCTCTTCTTCCCTCCAGCTACCATTCAAGCCACTCTGAAGTGGGTCCAATGGTGGAGGAGGCAGAAGACAGCAATAAGAGAACCTGGAAGGCAGGATTGAAGTGTCATGGCTCATGAGGTCCACAGTACTGCCTTGTGTAATGTCTACATAGGTGACTGGACAGAATTTTCGTTTACATTTCTCACTACTTTTGAATCATCTTACCTCTTAGAGTAGGTGGTCCTGGATTAAACCTACCCTTTCCAAGATAAAAGGCAAAAAAAAAAAGGAGAAATTGGCATATGAAGAACTAAGTCCCAGAAACTTTTGTGACATTTTGACTTTAATGACATTTGATTCTTGTGACCAGGCCCATGGTCAACATCCCTTATATAAAGATGCACAGGGTTAACCCCTTAGAATTGAGAGCCAAACTTACATTTCAAATTGGTTTACTTTATTCATGATATAAGGGAAATCCTGTAATTCATAGTGTTTTAATAATTTTTTTATATCTGTTTATCTATATATCTTCATTACTGGCCATCTCAAAGCTAAATTAAGGCCAAGAACACCAAGTATCTCTAGACTGTAATTCATTCTCCCTTCCATACTATTGTAGTCAGGGTTTGCAAGGGCATAGGCTTAATACAGGACACATAATTTATAGGATTATTTTATAACACTCACCCAAAAACTCAAATGCAAAAGAGTGTAGAAGATCTGTCCACACACTAGACCAAAAGAATGCAGCTGAGAGCCTGGGTTCCTGGACAATGTCCTGCACAAGTCCAGCTGAAGACATAGAGCCTGTGGCAGTGTCCTCAAAGAGTCCAGCAGGAGGCCTCAAAGAGTACAACAGCATACAGACTTGTTTCATGCAAGTCTGTATCAAGGATCTGGACTGGGAAGGCCCACGGGCCATGGTGGAAGCTAGAAAGTCTGCACCAGCAGATGCAGGATCTGTATCAGTAGACTGAGGGATCTGCACTAGAGCCAGGAAGCAGCACTCAAGATAAACACCAGTGCTCTCCCAAAAAGAACCACAGCCATCGTCAGCAACAGTGAAGACTTGAGCTCCTCCTATTATGGGAAAAGTTGGGTTCATACAAAGAAAACCAATGTGATAGGCTTATCCAGGAGAATCAGCAGCACACCATCTTCCCTTCCAGTTCTCCTTTTATGCTGTTGGCAGAAATCCTCAGGTGGGCCTTCCACACCCAGCACCATGCTGGTTCAATTCAGCTGGGTGTTACAAGTTACCTGTTAGTTAATCTACTACACAGACTTTTTAAAAGTTTATCCCTTTTTTAATGGTCCTATTGTATATGAATTTTACCCTATGCAACTTTACATCTAAATTACTTTGTACATTTGCAAAAGATTACCCACAGAATGTAAATATAGGGAAGAAAACAAAGAAAGAACAGTAGCCTACCTTTATTCAACCTTCCTGTGTCCCCAGCCCAAGACAGACTTCCTGGGCTGAGGAGAGAGATGATGCCACAAACCCCTTGGGCTCACCAGCCGGGCTGTGAGAAGCAGGTGAGGGAGAGATATCATTGGCCAGAGAGAGCTCAGGACTGGGTGAATGATGGCATAAAGAGGGGATGGCATGGTCAGGGATTGCTGTAGCACCCTTCCAGGAACCAGTGTGGTACCCCAGGTGAACCATGAAAAGATCATCTGTAGAATGTGTAGACTATATTACATTGTTAAAGCTATAATCAGATCAGTGAATGAATTATCACAGAATCATTTAGGACTATGACACTTACTGAGAGCATCCTAAATCAGAACATTTTTTAAACCTTAAGAGAAAAAAAAACACAGAAATCAATAAAAAACCTAAACATACATAATATACCATTTTTTGGTTATGGGATTTTTGGTTTGTTTCTTTGTCTTTAATCAGTCCCTTTTTCAAAAATCATGAAAATTGCAGAGCCAGAAGAAAGAAGCTACTTTTTCAAAGTGTTATGCTAGGCATGAGTTATTTCTCTGCCTATGGAGTTTCTTAGTCTGAGGATTCATACCATGTAGATAGTACTTCTAGTTGCTTACCAAATTGTTAAGACCAAAAGTAAAGTGTCTCTTCTTCCTTCCACTTCTTTCTTCTCCCAGACTCAGAGCTGATCTTGAATTAAGAGAAGATTTATTCAAATTACAGATAACCAGGGAATGTCTAACCAGAAACTATCATTAGTAAAGGCAATAGCCCCTTAACTAGCTTTTTCCTCATTTCTTCTGAATATTGCAAGTCCCCCTACAATCCTTTGACTCCCACAATCCCATGCCATAGATTAGAAAACTGAGGCAAAGAGGTCAAGCAACATATCCAAGGTCACACAAAGTATAAGCAACAGAACTGAGATTCTAATCCAGTCTTTCTTTCTTTTTAGTACAGCTTATTTCTAACACTTTTAAATTTCTCTTTTCTGTTCATCCTTTTGAGCACCTGCC
>RJWM01031983.1:0-21907 GCA_004363535.1 Dasyprocta punctata | reverse complement strand
ACGGGGAAACTCCCTGACCCTTAACCTGCTACTCATTAAAAACATGACTTGTACAGGGCATAGTGATACATGCCTGTAATCCCAGCACTTGGGAGGCTGAGGCAAGAGGATTGCTGCAAGTCGGAGGTCAGCCTGGGCTACATAGTGAGTTCAAAGTCACTCTGAGCTACATGGCATGACTGTCTCAAAAAAAAAAAAAAAAAAAAAAAGACTTGTGTTCTCTTCAGAGACAGGGATTTAAAGGCAGTTTTTGCTAAAAAAACAAAAAAAACAAAAAAAAAAACTGTTGACTCTTTACTTGGGCCCCAAAGATACCTAAAGGCAAAGCAAAGTTGATCTTTCTTTTGTATCTTTCACTACCTTAAAACCTTGTTTTTTTTTTTTTATTAAGTTTATTGGTACATTTTAGGTATATGTAATGATCTCATTCATTATAGGGAATTTGTACCTGCACATGATATAACTTGATTTTTTCTTTTGCCCCTTCCCCTACCCTTAAAACTTTGGAAGTAGGTATATTAATCATTTAAGAAAGTTGACAAAACAAGGTTTATTTGTCCTAAATTTACCTAGCCACTCTCATGCCCCTTCAAGATTGAGGACACCAAGATAAGAGTAACCGAAGTAATTTTCAGGATTTACAGAGCATCCTAGTGTCCTGTTCCAGACTCCCTCCCTGGAGTGCGGCCTAGAAATCTCCAGCCATGATCCTGAACCTAGAGTCACCTTGGATTCCTGCAGAGCCTCACCAGACTAAGCCTGCCCCAAGCAAAAGCAATCATCTCATAGGCACAAAGTTGCCCCTCAGGTCCGGAGGATTCCTCCCAGAGATACTGCCTCGGGACTGAGATAACGATCACAGGACCCCAGCCCACTGCAGTACTCCATGAAACTGGTCTCCACACTTTTGCTAATAGACCAGTCTGATCCTCTTCATCAGAGTGTAACCCTCCAGCTGACATCATTTTCTTTCATTCTATTTCTTTCCTTTTGTCAGGGGACCAGCTTGATATTTGCCACTTCTTCAAGCTAACATTCCTTACTATTTGCTCTTATTTTCCAAAACTGTGACAGTTTTTTCCTGGAAATCCATGCCTTGGCTGTAATTTCCATTATCAGGACCCATGCAAGCTGATCACTGACTTGCTGTCAGGCAGGGATCCTACTGCACTGTAGCTTCGATACCAGGGGACCTCTGCTATGGATCCCAGGATACTTAGTGGCAACCTCAGCCTCTGCCTCCCAGATGCCAGTGACATCCCTCCATTAACAGCAACAACCAGAAAAGTCTCCAAATACTGGCAGAGGCCCCTCAAGGGAGAAAACAGTCCCCAGCTGAGAACCACAGCTCCTGTGAGTGGCCAGTGTCCGACGTACCTTATTCCCCAGTAACTTTCTCATCACAGAATTCCTATGAAGTGTAAATGAGGAGAAAAGCAATAGTATTTCTCGGGAGGATGTATCACAGAACAGTAACTCCTCCCTCCTGTTACTCTAGAATAATATCCAAAAATATATCACAAGGTATTTTTATGCAGTAAATGTTAGCTATGACTTAGTACAGCTGGCAAATAAGGGATTCTACTATACCTCTCAAAGAGTCTTCCAAAACACCAAACACCTCTCTATCCCCAAACACTCATCCCACCTTCCTTTTCTGAAAAGAATGCCAATAGCTGCAACTAATAATATTTTAAGATTCATCATCAAGGGAATTTTTTATGGAGGTTATCAGATAGGTGATAATTTTTTTTAAATGTGGAAAATTACATAGATGCATAAAGTAAATACATACATACATACATATATGAAATTTCATTTTGTACAGCTGGCCAACTGTAGGAGTTAGCTTTATTTAGGTAATTAAAATAATAGTAAAATAAGCTGGGCCTAGTGGCACACATCTTTAACACCACCACTCAGGAGGCTGAAGCAGGAGGATCACTGTGAGTTCGAGACCAGCCTGGGCTACAAAGTGAGTTCAAAACCAGCCTGAACTGCATATAGGGCTGGTGATTTAGCTCAGTGGCTTAAGTGCGTGCCTGGCAGGTGCAAGGTTGTGAGTTTGATCCCCAATACCAAAAAAAAAAAAAAGATAATAGAATAGATTTTGGTGTAGTGTTAAATGCTTTTACAAGAGTGCTTCTACCAAGGTAGGGAAGTGATTGTGTGATTTCTTGTGTATCCATGACACTCACCAAAGTAATAAGTCCCTAACTACCCCTGTCACTAGAAGGGAAGTGCACAGCGACAGCCCCAGCCCTGCCATCCCCACCTTCTCCCCTTGCTCCAGCACAACCTCTCCCCTGCTGGTTCTGCCTGCAGCTGCCACTCCACAGCTCTCTGCTCCAGGAACATCAATTTTTCATTGCTTCAAGCTGAGCCTCTGAGCATCCATAAAGCTCCCCACATCCCCCTCCCCCTGTACAGCTGGCTCAGTGATTAGCTCTGGGCTGGAGCAGAAATGGATCATTAATTCCCAAAGTATGTCATTGTTTCCTTGATTATCCCCCCACAAACAAGTCTGAGGTTGCGGAGAGGGATTCTGCTTTGCACGTTCCCCACAAGAGTGAGAAAAGCAAACAGCAGGCAAGGACTGAATAGACAGAAAGCTACAATGCGGAAAGCGAACACCATTTTAAAAAGGCGCCTTAAGGGCAGGCTGATGTACAGGCTCCTGGTACTGTTTAAATAAGGCTGTCAGTGTGCTTTGTATTTCCTTCTGTGACTCCTGTTGGCTCCTGCAGCCTCGGCCCCATTAGACTGGGTCTGAAGGCTAATGCACTCCCACTGCCAGCTGTAAACATCTGCCCTAACACCAAATGATAGGGGGAACAATAACCATACATCTTGAGGCCTTAGTGTAGTTTTATTAGGCAGGGTTCTGCAAAGAAAAAAAACCAACAGGATGTAAGGGTGTGTGTGTGTGTGTGTGTGTGTGGGCGCACACGCACATGTGTAACAAAGACAGAGACCAAGGCAGAGACAAACTGATTTTAAGAAATTAGCTTGTAGCTGGGTGGTGGCACACACCTCTAATCCCAGCTCTCGGGGTGCTGGCAAGTTTAAAATTTTCAGAGTAGGTCAGCAGGCCCAGAGAAGAGTACATGTTGCAACTGAGGTCCAAAGCAATCTTCAGGCTGAATCTCCCATTGCTTGAGGCACCTCAGTATTTTTCTTTCTTTCTTTCTTTAATTATTTATTTTTTGTCTTTTTGAGACAGAGTTTGGCTATGCAGTTCAAGCTGGCCTTGAACTCACTTTGTAACACAGGCTGACCTGGAACTCACAGCAATCGTCCTGCTTCAGCCTCCCAAATGCTGGGATTACAGGTGTGCGCCACTGTACCCGGCACACTATTTTTCTTAAAGCTTTCAACCAATTAGATGAAACACAAACACACTATGGAGAGTGATCTGCTTTACTCAGAGTCTACTGATTTAAATATTAATTTCATCCTAAAAATAACTTCACAGTAACATGTAAGACTGGTGTTTGACCAAGTTAGCGCATAAAAGCAACTATCTCAGTAGTCCTAAATCCTGTCTAGTAGAATAGGACTGAATCAGAATAAGGATTAAAATATAGGCAACTGCCTCTAGGGAGCCTTTCATGATAGTCCAGACCTGAAGGACCCATAGTAAAATGAGAATCAGTCATGGTGACACATGCCAGTAAGCCCAGCACTTGGGAGGCTGAAGTAGGAAGATTACCATGAGTTTGAGGTCAGCCTGGGCTACATAGTGAGTTCAAGGCCTGCCAGGACTGCATAGTGAGACCCTGTCTCAGAAAAATAAGGAAAGAAAAGAAAGAAAAATGGGAGTCTGCCTCCACATACCTCTCAATTCCCTAGTTCATGTTTCCACCTCCTGAAAATCCTGCCATAGCCCCCAGTTCCTTCCCAAGTAATCACAAGGAAGGCCAAGCCCTTTATACACGGGAGCTTTGCCACTACTTCATAGTCAGGAGGGTTGCTCCTCCGAGTGGACCTAGGCCACCAATCACTGCATCATTAACGCTGAGCATTTGGGACTCTTCTGGAATGCAACACCCTGAAGTAGGCCTGGCAGCCAAGATAAGCAAGCACAGTGTAAAAAGAAAGCACTAGATTGGGAGCAGGGCAAACTAACGTTATGTTTGTCACTAACAAATATGGACTAAGCCCTTCATCTCTATTTCTGTATTTGCAAAGAGAGGTGTACAGTGTACGTGGCCAGGCATGCTGCTGTACATGTGTAACCCCAGCAACTCAGGAAGCTGAGATAGGTGGCTCTCAAATTTGAGGGCCAGCCTAGGCAGCTTAGCAAGACTGTCTCACAAAATAAAATTTTAAAAAGGGAAGAAGCTAAGACCTTCTGTGAGTCAGCACCACGCCCGGGTTGACTGGGGGAGAGCCCGACGCCAGCCCCTTCTGGTACACACACAGGGAGACAAGAAGAGCCAAGGTTTCCCTCCATCCACCCCCTTTCTCTCCACCATAAGCAACCGGTTAATCAGAGAAACACAGGCTCAGAGAATAGCTGTTGAGGTAAGATAACAACTTAATGCTTGTATTGTTTAGTGTTTCACTGACTTTGCAAGCCGAAAGCCAGTAGTCTATTCAGAGGATAACAACACACAATATAGCATGATGGGAGATTTCCTTCTGAAGGTAGTGGCCATTGTTAGTTCCCTATTATCTTGTTTTGGAATCCTGTATTACTCTCATGTTTTGTTTGGTTGTTTATTCTGTTTTATCTTGTTTGTTTTTGTTGTATCTGATGGCATGGGCAGCTATTTCGAAGATAACAAGATCTGTTATGGTAGCCATTTTGGATTTACTATTATCTTGTTTTGAAGTCCTGTTTTGCATCATTGTTTTGTTTTTACTGGTTCTATTCTGTTTCAGTTTTGTTTGATTGTACTATGTCTGAAGGTATAGACAGCTATTTTGGAGACAACAAGAGGCATTATGGTGGCCATTGCTGATTTCCTATTACCTTGTCTTGAATTCTGTTTCAAGCTGGGGCATGGTGGCACATACCTTTAATCCCAGCACTTAGGAGGTAGGAGGAGCGTTGTGAGTTCGAGGCTGGCTTGGGCTACAAGGCGAGTGCAAGGCCGGCCTGAGCTACATAGGGTGAACCTGCCTCAAAACAACTAGAGCTGGGAGTATGGCTAAGTGGCTTAAGCACCTATCTGGCGGGTGCGAGGCTGTGAGTTCAATCCCCAGTGCCCCACACACAAAAAAATTCTGTGTCACTTACACTGCCTTGTTTTGATTGACTTTATTCTGTTTTATTTTGCTTTGTTTTATTCTCTCTAAAATAAAATTTTGAAAAAAGGCTGGGGATGCACCTCAATGATAGAGCACTTACCCAGCACGTACAAAGTCCAATCCCCAGTACCACACACACACACACACACACACACATACAGAGGACTGAACCCATTAATCAACAGCTGTATGACTTATTCCAGCTTTAAAATTCTTTTAAGCCATTAGTCTTTCATAGTGTGGGTTCTGACTACAGTTGCTCCACCCAACCCCGAGCTGTGGACCAACATTTTAGGAGGCAGCATTTTGGATTGCTGTTATGTATTTTTCTATCCATTCCATTTACGAATTGGATAAATTTGTTCCTGCCCTATGCAAGGAAATCTTTCATGGCATTATATATGAGACAGGCAAATAAATTAAATGTCATAGCCTTTCCTCAAGGAACATAAAATCTAGTTGGGGAGTGGTTCAGTTAAGGACAAGTTTAGCAGGTAGTGTAATTCCTAACCAACAATGGTTGAAGTTGGTTGACTTTTATTTATCTGCAAAACAAAGAAGTCTGGACATTTCAGAAAGAGAAAAACTGCGGAAACAATAAAAGATTTGTGGTTGTCAGAACTTACAGAGAAGAAAGGGATGAATAGCAGAACACAGAGGAATTTTTGACAATGCAACTACTCTGTATGATGCTTCAATGACAAACATGTGTTTTGTTTGGGCAAAATATATGGTTGCCCAAACCCAGAGAATATATAACACTAAGAATGATCCTAATGTAAACCATGGACTTCGAGTGATTATATGTCACTGTGGGCTCGTTGGTTGTAGTAAATGTGCTACTATAGTGGGGATGTTGGTAACAGGGATGATGGTAGGTATATATGGAGTCTGGGAGTTATGGGAAATCTCTGTACTTTCAATTTTACCATGAACCTAAAACTGCTCTCTAAGTAAAACTCAAGTTTATTTTTTTAAGAAAAAGCCTGGAAGTTGGCAGTTCCAGGACTGGCGTAGAGGTCAGTGATCTCATAAAGGGCACAGCTCTTTCTAACGGCCTTTTGGCTTCTCCATATGCTTGTCACAAGATGGCTGCTACAACTCCAAGCTAGATATCTTCAGACTAACACTTCCGGAGGCAGGTAAAAGACATTAGAGAAAAAGGCTTTTTGTTTTACAGACTCTGGTAGACATACAACAGACTTCTCCTTTGATCTTATCATCTGGAATTAGGTCATACTCCCAACTTTAGACCAATCCTGCTGAGAGGAAACAGAATTCCCAGTACAGTTTATCTCTGCGTGCCTCTGTGATAACTGACCAAAGAAGGAAGAAAATGACTCTTAGGGAGAAAAAATATATATACATGTGTATTTATATTTCACATATTCATATATTCACAGGAAAATTTTTTCATCTATATAGCCAAAAGAAAACTCAGATATTCATATATTCACAGGAAAAAAAATGTATTTTTATATATTTATTTTTTATACATATATGGAAAAAGTCAAAAGAAAACAGAGTTTTCTTCATCAGGAATAAAAAGTAAATTTTTTCTTTAACCTTTCATATTCATACCTGAAACATCTACAACAAAAAATAAATTAAAAAGAAAAAAATAAGCAAGTTTATTAACATGAACAGCACACATCATGCAAAAAAACAAAAACAAAAACATTTCAACGGAAAGTATCTCAAAGCAGTGGTTTAGAACCCTGGCTTATGTAGTCTTTAATGAAAAGCAATAAATTCATAGGGAAATGATAGATCCAAAAAAGTGGTCTTAAGTCCCTAGAGTGAGAAACTGTGGGAAAGTAAATACGTGGGAGGAAGCTAATGGGGTGAGATTTGTTTGCAGAATCCTCTGGTTCCATCTCTGGGCTGATAAGAGTCTCCAGGAAAGAAGAATTTATGTCCTGTTTTTAGGCAGAAAGCAGGGGGATAAAGATGGGTTTCCCTCCCCTTACTGCTTCTTAATCGCCTTTAGTTCAAGAATATTTTTAATGTCAAAGAACACATTTTGCAGTGGCATATTCTGGTTTCCTTCAAGTAGATATGAACATTTTATTGAGCAAGAAATAAACAGTTTGCAAGCAGGGAAGTTTCAAGACCAAAAGTTCATCTAGTGAAGATTACAGCAAGGTTTATAAAATATAAAACACAGAGTTCTTAGCCGGGCATAGTGGCGCACGCCTGTAGTCCCAGCACTCAGGAGGCTGAGGCAGGAGGATCATTGCAAGTTCCAGACCAGCCTGGGCTACAAAGTGAGTTCAAGGCCAGCCTGAACTGCATGGTGAGACCCTGTCTCAAAAAATGAGGCTGGGGGTTTAAGCGCTTGCATGGCAGGCATGATGTTGTGATTTCAATCCCTGGTACAAAAAAAAAAAAAAATATCAAAAAGCAAAGTTCTTGTAGCTTAATTCTCATTGGTTATTTTATAGTATATTTTCCTTTCGGGTCCTATCTCTAAGTAGATAATGCTGTGCTCTTTTCTACCAATACATACGTATGATAAAGTTTTTAATTTATAGGTTAGGCACAAAAAGAGATTAATGATTATAATTAATGATAAAATACAATATCATAACATCATAACAATATAGGTTAATAAACATTTTATATTTATGAAATATTTATTTCTGGAATCTTCCATTTAATATCTTCAGAATTCAGGTAGCTCAAACTGTGGAAAGTGAAACCTCAGAATAGGGGAAATTCCTGCGTAAGTATTAAAAAATAATACAAGCCTGGAAGAAGCAAAAACAAGACTTGTCAGTAAGTTAGCACTTTGTTCCTGGTCTCACTCGTCCCCATGTAGCTATCTCTGTGATATCAGTTAAGACACAATAGGACAATCTCCATCCCTTGTCCCTAACATAGCACTGGAGAGAGTTTAGTAGGTGAATTCTCTGTCCCTTTCACCTACAGACAAATTTATTCTAGCTCTAAATAGTGGGGGAAATAGCACAGATAATTATTACTGTAAAGGTGGGCCCTGGTGACCCCAGTCCTCACGTCTGAAGGCCAGGCTGGTTCCTCTAGCTGATCAGGTTAATCTCATCCTCAGAATTCAGAGTGAGAGACAGCAAGACTTTCAGCCCTGGCCTGGGCAGTGTGGCAATCACTGCAGAGCCCCACTATCCTTCCCTGCGAGATGGAGCAGCTACCATTGTCTCATGGGGCTGTTAAAAGGACAGAATGAAGGAAAATGCATTATGCACTTAGCAATGAGTTTAGTGCATGTTATTGCTTAATAAATGTTGAAGTTCAAATTTTGGTCTGACTTCCCCCAAAAGAGTGTGAGATTGACGCAAGAACTATGTCCAATAACTTGTTAATGTCTTTCTTTACTGACAGCCCCATCCCTGCTCACCTAACACAATGTGTCTGCTGGCAATTTTGAATGAATGAGTGTGTCTCACACTCACTATGACAGCTACTGTCCAAAAAATGAAGACAAAGAAGAAAATAACAAGTGTTCAACACAGCAAAGAGACTTTGGGACCCTTACTGTTGATGGGAATGTAAAATAGTGCAGCTGCTCTAGAAATTAGTATGCTGGATCCTCAAAAAGTAAAAAGAGGGCAGGGGATATAGCTCAGCAGCACAGTGCTTGCCTGGCAAACTTGAGGTCCTGAGTTCAATTCCTAGTACCCCCCCCCCAAAAAAAGTAAAAAGAGAACCACTATATGATCCAATAATCCCCCTTCAAAGTAATGCCCTAAAGAATTGAAAGCAGGGACTTGAACAGATATTTTTATACCCTTGTTCATGGTATCATTATTCACAATAACAAATAGTAAAAGAAATCCAAATGTCTACTGTTAGGTGAATGGATAAATAAAATGTGGTTATTTATGCAATGAAATATTACTCAGCCTTTAAAAAGGAAGGAAATTCTGACACATGCTATAACATGGATAAACCTCAAGGACATAAAATGAAATAAGCCAACCAGACAGACAGACAGACAGACAGATGGACGGACAGACACACACACACACACACACACACACACACACACACGTGCACGCGCACGCACACACACACAGGATTCCACTTGTATGCAGTACCTAGAATAGTAAGATTTATAGAAACTGAAAGTACAACTGTGATTGTCAGGAGCTAGAGGGAGAGTGAAATAGGGAACTGTTTCATTGGTACAGATTTTTAGTTTGGCAAGAGTTATGAGCCAGGTGTGGTGGTACACACCTGCAATTCCAGCACCCAGGGGGCTGAGGCAGGATTGCCACAAACTTGAAGCCAACTTGGACTACATTGTGAGTTCAACACCAGCCTGAACTACATAGTGAGACCCTATCTCAAAAAAAAAAAAAAAGAATTCTGGAGATTTATGAACTACGAAGTAAAGGTACTCAACCATACTGGTTTACATACTTAAAAATTGTTGTCAACTTTATGCTACCTGCCCTTACCATAATTCAAAAATGATTTTAAAAAGGAACAAATGAAGGTGTTAATATATGCTATATCATGATTGTACCTTGAAAATACTACACCAAATGAAACAAACCAGTTGCAAAAGACCACTGTTAATGATTCTGTTTATATGAAACATCTAGAATAGGCAAATCTGCAGAGACAGAAAGCAGACTGATAGTTTCCAGACAGTGAGGCAGGTAGGGAATGGGAGTGACTGCTAATGGTACAAGGGTTTTTGCAGGGGAGGGCGATGAAAATGTATTTGTTTTAAAATTAGATAATAGTGATACCAACACTGTAATGTAGTAAAAGCCACCATGCTGTATACTTCATAGTGTCTTTTACTGTTTGTAAATTATATCTCAAATAGCTGAATAAATTCTATCTCCACATAGAATGAATGAGTGAGGTTCTAATTATATCCAGATTACTGGGATTGGTTTAAGTCAGTGTCAATTCTGGGAGAAGTCATGTTTGTCAAGGGAGCAGTGGGAAAGAATGATGAAAGGTTGCTCAATGGGTACTAAATTACAGTTAGACAGGAGAAATGAGTCCTAGTATGTTATTCCACAGTAGGTAACTATAGATAATGATAATGCAGTCTGTATTTCAAAAAATAAAAATAAAAAAAAGGTTTTGATTTTTTTTTTTTTTTTTTTTTTTTTTTTTTTTTTTTTTTTTTTTTTTTTTTGTGGCACTGGGAATCAAACTCACAACTTCGCACCTGCCAGGCAGGCACTTAAGCCACTGAACCAAACTCCTGGCCCTAGTGTTCTGAGACAGGGTCACACTATGTAGCTCAGATCAGTCTGTGCTCACATTGTAGCCCAAGCCGGCCTTGAACGCACAACGCTCCTCCTACCTCAGCCTTCCAAGTGCTGGGATTAAAGGCATGTGCCACCACACCCAGCTGGTTTTGAATATTTTCATCAAAAAAAAAAAAAAAAAACAGTAATAATGTTTGGAGAGATAGATACGCTTACCCTGATTTGAACTTTAAGCAATGTATACATTTATCAAAACAACATAAAGCCGGTCATGGTGGCGCATGCCTCTAATCCCAGCACTTGGGGGGCTGAGGCAGGAGAATCTTTGCAAGTTCAAGACTAGCCTGAGCTACAAAGTGAGCTTGAGGCCAGCCTGAACTACATAGCGAGACCCTTTCTCAAAAAAAAAAAAAAAATCATATAGCACTTCATAAATATGCATAATATTTATGTGCCAGTTTAAAACGTAAAATACAGAAGGGGAAAAGATTGATTTGGTTCATAAATATGAGTAGTAAGCGGTTCAAATGGGTAATTTTAAAAAATCAGGCTTAGTCTCAGGAACATTTGTGATTTGCTGGCGGAGCCTGGCAGGGCTGCTAGAAGGCCCAGGCTTTGGCAAGTAACCAGAGAGGACCCACATCTTCCTGGAGCCACCAGATTGTCTAACCATGGCGTCTCCTCAGGGCACTAGGATGGGAGACAGTACATCTATTCCCTCGGAAACGCGCTGCAGGGAATTCAGTTTACCGCTTGCCATTATAATGATGTAATTGCACACTGCTCATTGATAATGTGCAAAAACAACCACGAGCCAGTATAAACAAACAGCTGGTGAATGAGCTTCGTGCAAAATGCTAAAAGCAAACTTCAAAAAATAATTTTAAATCAGGTTTCAAAACCTGATGCGATAATCTCCAATGCGCAGCAGAGCATATGGGACAGCTCGGAAGCGACGGTGACACATTCTGTAAAGTGGCATGTTGTCAGGACCATTCATAGGAGAAAAACCTGAAGGCAGGGACGAGCCAGCAAGTGGAACCGTGATTCACTGGCAGGCGCTCATTCCTATCGATGATCCAAAATTTTCATGCTTAAAAACACCTTCTGTCCCCCAACAGGTTTTCACCCAGCATGTAAATTTCAAGCTGCTTCCTCTGAAAATACTTTTTCATTCATCCAACAGGAGCTGGTGCGACTTGCTTAAGAGGCTGAACCCAATCAAAACCTTTGTGCTTCTTGTCTGGGGGCTAAGGTACAGGGCACATCTAGTCCCCGAGACCACCAGCCGGCACGTGGCAAAGAGCTGGTGCGGTGCTCCCAACAACCTGGACAGGGTTTCTGCAACTGGGTCTTTGAAAAACAACAGAAGAACTTCCTCCAATACTTGAAAATTACCAAACCATTACATGGCTGAGAAGTAAACATGTATAAAGATGCCTGCAGATCTAGAAATAATGATTACAACAAGCTGTCGTTGTCAGTTTTCTCTTCGCTGAGACACGACACCCAACACCCACAACTTAGAGGAGAAGTTTACTTTGGCTCAAGGGTCAGCCAGCAGCAGGGCAGGAGGCACAGGGAAGAGGAGCAAAGAGGAGGAAAGCGGCCCGTCCAACGCAGCCCGGAAGCCAGCGAGAAGGGAGGAGCCAGGGCAGGAGAGCCGCCCTTCCGGTCCCGCCCCGCGGTCCTCCGCGTCCCACCAGACCTGGTTTTAACAGCAGGTCAGCCCGGTTCCCCCAGGATTCGATCACCCTTGCAAGCACGTCAGACCTTTGGGGGACACGCTCCATCTAAATCATAACAAACATGGTTTTATTCATCACCGAGAAAGAGTTAAATTCTATTCTATTCTTTTTTGAGGCAAGGTTTCAGTCTACAATCCCAGGTGATTTAAAACTTGTTCCACAGCTCATACCGGCCTCAGGCTCCCAGTTCTCCTGTCTCAACCACCCAAGTGCTGGGATTAAGGAGTGCACCGCCACGCCCATCTAAGATAGTTGAATTTTTGAAGGCTCAGCAAGGAAGGGTAGCGACTGGCGCCCGGCCGGGTTTGTCACCTAACACCCACCGCGTCAGTGTCTTCCTGCCTGCGGCCCCTGTGGGCTCCAGCTGAGGTGGCCCGAGCTCTGCGCGTTTTGTTTATTCTCACCCACAGAACATGGTTGGCTCTATTTTCTGTGGTTGCTTCTTTCTTTCTTGGAAAGAATTTCTATTATATAGAACGATAATTCATGTACCACAAAATCCATCTTCTTTTTTTAATTTCACCTTTTTAAGGTGTAAAATTCAGTGCCTTTTAAGCCATTGCTGATTTCCTATCACCTTGTTGTGAAGTCCAATAATACTTTTGTTCTTTGTTTTGATTGGTTTTAGTCTGTTTTGGATTATTTGGTTTCAATATGTGTGCAGGTATAGACAGCTATTTTGAAGAGAAAAAGAGACATTGTGGTAGCCATTGTTGATTTTCCTGTTGTCTGGTTTTGAAGGCCTGTAATGCTTTCATTCTTTTTTGATCGGTTTTGTACTATTATGTTTTGTTTGAATTCATTGTGTGTGAAGATATTGACAAATATTTCGAAGAAAACAAGAGACATTATGGTAGCCACTGTTGATTTCTTGTTGCCTTTTTTTTGAAATCCTGTGTCACTTACATTGTTTCGTTCTGATCTGCTTTGTTGCTTTGTTTTGTTTTGTTTTATTCTCTTTAAAATTTAAAAACAAAAGTTCACTCCAAGATAATTTTCATCACCTCAAAAAAAAAATTCCTCACCAGATATGGAGGTGCATACCTGTAATCATCCCAGCACTTGGAAGGCTGAGGCAGGAAAATTGCAGAGTTCAAGACCAGCCTGAACTGCACAACAAGACTCTGTCTCAAAAAACAAAACAAATAAAAAATCCCTTAGGGTGTAGATATAGCTCAATAGCTCACTAGTAGTACATCTGTCTGGCATGCATGAGGCCCTGGTGCCACAAAAGGGGAGAGAGAGAGAAAGAGAGAGAGAGATCTGGTGGCCCATGCCTGTAATCCCAGCAACCCAGAGGCTGAGGCAGGAGGATTGCCATGAATTGGAGGCCAGCCTGGGTTATGGAATTGAGTTTGGGCCAGCCTACACTATATAGTGAGACTCTGCTTCAAAAAGAAAGAAGGCAGGTGTGGTGGTACACTCCTGTAATCCCAGCACTTGGGAGGCTGAGGCAGGAGAATCATTTGCAAGTTTGAGACTAGCATGGGCTACAAAGTGAGCCCAAGGCCAGCCTGAACTGCATAGGGAGACCTGTCTCAAAAAGACAAAAAAACAAAACAAAACAAAACAAAAAGTCCATTCAAAAAGAAAGAAGGAAGGAAGGAAGGAAGGAAGAGAAAAGAAAACAAAAGAAAAGAAAAGAAAAAAGAGGGAGGGAGTTAGCGATGGCAGGTACCTAGTCTGGGTCCCACTGTTCTGGAAGGCACTGTCACGGGGCAGTGACATCTGTGGTGACCTTCCCGGGCCTAAGAGGTCTGACTCTGGGACAAAGCCGCACATCGGCAACTGTAGAGATGACAGCCTTTTCCTAGATCCACTGTCATTGCATTCACTGAGCACCGCTGGCTTCTCTCCAACCACTAGACTGTGAAAGCTGTCCAAATGGAGCTGGAGTCATTTTTGTCACACTCAAACAAAACTGTCAAGAGGCTAAGAAGAAAGGACCCCTGTGCACACGTGGCTTTAAGAACTACGGCAAGGACTTCGACGCACTTATGCCTGTAACCAGAATGTTTGCAAAGGACTTTCCAAACTGTGCCTCGCTACCTGAGTCACAAGGACAGCTACCTAGACACATGAAAACACTTGCCTGACATACTGTCTCCATTAGTGAACTGCTGAACTCCCACAACAAGCCTCTGTGATCAATATTCTCTGTAGCTCAGGTTGACTTACATGCATTCTCCATTTACCTTTGAAAAGCCTTGACTCTCTTAGCCTCCCTGAATGTATCCACTGTTGCCATGGCACACATATTTCACCTTACAATGTCCTGTTATTCCCTCATTAAACTCACTCTTTTGGAGAGGCACTCTCTGTTACTTAAATTGCCAAGATCTTTCAACATGACTGATGATTCTCCATGTCTGAAGAAAATCGTAGGTCAGTCTTTCTCTACTTCTCTATTTCAGACTTGCTTTCTTATTATTAACCAATGGTGATTAAAACCATGTTTATTTGAACATCAGAATTTCTCCAGGCTGAAGGAAAGAATCTCTCCACCTCTTACATAATGTAACTCCTCCCGCACATACTCTTCAAGGACCTAAAAGATAAAAACATACCATGTAAGCAAGGATGAAGTTTTTCCCTTCCTCTCCATCTATAGAAAGAGCTGGTAGTTCTTAGAGGCTAAATCTTTCTTTGAATTTCAAGGATAATGGAGGAAACTGTAATGTCCTTCCCTATTCAAGGTGGCCCAAAAGAAAAAAAGAGCTCCTAATTGACATTCACTTTCTTGCTCAAGTCTTGTTTTCCCTTTTCCACCAGGAGGAAGGACTTTATCATACTAGAAAACTGCAATCCAGAGATGTTCAACTGTTTATCTACAGTTAGAGTAGATTCACAGGGTGAGCAAGACCAGGTCACGGTAATATTACTGCTTGTCAGACAGGGTTGAGGTGCAGAGTGGTGGTAGGAGAAGAGAGATCAGTTGAAGAGAATAGAGAAGTAGGTAGGTCAAGTCTAGATGACCATTAGATGGAACCCAGTCACGAACACAGTACCTATGAGGGTTCAGCAATCTCCACTCCCAGTACAAGAAAACCACTGACATGGGAACTTCGGAAGTCTCAACATGGCCTCACAGGTACACAAAGAATAGCATCACAGGCCCTTACACTCCGCCACCCGAGGGGCAGCCCTTGAACTAGAAGCAGCAGTATCCCTCAAGCACTTGAACATGAAGAATCTCTGGCTCCACCGCCCAATTTAGCAAGAACTCTGCATCCTTTGACTATTAACACATTCTGAACCAGCTTGAGAACAAACACAATTCAGTTTACTAAAACCCAGTAAATGCTTCAGCTGAGTTTGAGACCAGGAATCTCTCAAGATTTAGTGCACGTAAGAATTGCCTGGAAAGACTGATGCAGTTGACGGGGGCAGGTGGGAGGAGGTACGGCATGGGGGGGGGTGCACAAGTATCTATAGCTTTAGCAAGTAACCAGATAATTCTGATTCCAGTTCTGATTGGTTTAGTTCTGGACAGATGACACGAGGTTTCTCTTGTATATGTGTACAGAATAGTACTTTAAATTGTGGACTAATTTTTTCATGTACTTTCTCTTTTTTGTTGCTGTTGGTTATTTCCATCAAATAGGCCATTCTATGCCCATTGCTATTTGGCAGGGATAGGAGTAGCTGAAAAGCTAAAGCAAACGAAAGGGTTAGAAACAGGCAGACAGTTGAAGGGTTAGAAGTGACAGTCATGAAGGTAGACCTCTTCATGACTGTCACTTCTAAAAGCCTAAAATCTGTAGTGGTACAAGAGGAGTTGAAAATATCCCAAAAAGTGCCCCAGGTAGGGTTACAGGAGGGACAGGAAAAGAAAGATGACACTGAGTCCTGGAGATGGATGTTCTGTGCCCCAGATTGCTGCAGGGAGGATGTGGTTGCCTCAGAGAGATCCTTGTATCACCAAGAATTGCATGGAATCACCTAGAAAACGCATGCAACTTATAGGAGTCAGGCAGACGGGAAGAGAGGCATCCAGGGCACAACCTCGATAAATTGATATGATGATGACAGTCTTGTCAGCCACCTTCATGGACAGGTGACTTGAAGACCAAATGGGCCCTTGTCACCACCACCATCATGTTTTGGTATTCATACCCTCTGAATAAATACTGAAACTCAACTAAATGGAGTTTAAAGGGACAAGGTATTCAGTCTACAGCCCCAGGGATTAAGGAGTTGGACTTCTGTTGTTATAGACAAGAAAGAAAGCTGAATAGGGGCTGGGGATTTAGTTCAGTGGCATAAGCTCCTGCCTGGCAAGCACAAGGTCATGAGTTTGATCCCCAGTACAAAAAAAAAAAAAAAGAAAGAAAAAGAAAGAAAGAAAGAAAGAAGGAAGGAAGGAAAGAAAGAAAAAGAAAGAAAGAAAGAAAACTAAAATGTGAAGGAAAAATTGCACTAGCTCCATGGGAAAGCTGGCAGCAGCAGTATCCCTAATAGTCTTCTGATGGGGGTCCTTCGCATGGTGCCTCTCAGGCAGCCCTTCTCTCGACTGCCTCCAGCCTTCCCTCTCAGAATTCCTCAATTTTCTTCCCAACGTACTACTTTCTTTATGTGTTTTCTTTGTTCTCCTCAAAATAGCCTTCTGCGGTCCATAAGGAGATATGTTTATGACCTTTTAAAATTAAAGAGCCCAAACAATGAAGAAAACAGTCATTCTCCTTTTGATCCTTTTTCACCTAAGGCAGGCAGAACCCACATTTTTTAAAACACATTGCTTCTCCTTCCCTCTCTAGAGATAGAATGAGCATGTGTATTCCTTCCTGGGTGAGACCGGTCTTGAACTCAGAGTGACCCAAGGTATTCCCAAGTGAACACAAAAGCAATGTTTTCATACTGAAACAAGACAAATTTTCACAGCTAGCACTCAAGTATTCTTACCAATGTAATTCTTCTCTTGAAGTCAAGATGAGATGTGTTAGTTTTGTGGAGAAATGCCAGTTAATGACAATCTAAGAGAATGCTAAGGTCTGGATATTTGTCCCCTCCAAAACTCAAGTTGAAACTTAATTCCCACTGTCCTCTGTTAGTGATATTTGGAGGGGGGACTTTGGGAGGTGGTAGGAATTCAATGAGGTCATGAAGATACAACATGGTTTAGACCTAAAATATGTCCCCAAAAAGTCTTCTGTTCAGAGGTATGATTTTTAGAGTGTGATTGGATCATGAGAGAGCTATAATCACTGGTGGAGCAGTCCACTGATGAGTTCACAGTTAAATGTGCTCTTATGAGATAGAGCTTGGATAGAGGACAGTCACTGGGAACATGACCTAGAAAGGTGTATTTCCTCTTTTTTTTTTTTTTTTTTCTTCAAACTCACAACCTCACACTTGCCAGGCAGGTGCTTGTGCTGCTAAGCTAAATCCCTGGCCCAAAAAGTGTATTTTCCTCCCTCTGCTTCCTGACTGGCATGGGTCAAGCAGCTTTCCTCTTCCATGTCCTTCCATCACCCCATTTCTGCCTTGGAGCTAGCCGATCATACATGAACTGAACCCTCTGAAACTGTGAACCACAATAAACCTTTCCTCCTTTAAATTGTCAGACATTTTGTCCCACTGACAGAAAAGCAATGATATAGAGTGGGACCCTCATTATAGCATTAGTGACTTTATAGAAAGAGAGAAACAAGTTAGCAAGCTTACTCTGCTCCACCATGCGATGCCATGTACCATTATGGGACTGTTATAGTTCTGTTCAGATGCCCCACCCCCAAGCCTCATGTAATCATGGACATGGCTGAATCTGGCATTCATGATTGGTTCGTTGTCTGGTGCTGGGATTGATGGTGTGAGTGCTGCACCCACCCAGGGGTGGAGCCAGAATACAGTGTAAGGGCAGGAAAATGGCATGTCTTTTCTTTCTTTTGCAGTTTGCAGTTGCCATGAATGGCTGCCCCTCAGCCATGCCACCCTGCCTTGCAGCCAGCTGAGTATGTACTGAAACCCCCAAGAATTGTAAGAAATAAACCTTTCCTTCCTTCATGTTGGGCGTCAGGTATTTTGTCTCAACAATAAGAAAAAAGTAACTAAGATAGGGACTCTTCAGAGAGTTCCCACCAGCAAGACGTCTTTCACCAGATGTAGCCCCTTGACTTTGGACTTCTCAGCAGCCAGAACTATAAGAAATAAATTTCTTTTCTTTGTAAATTACTCAGTGTTTGGTATTTAGTTACGGCAACAGAAAATGGATTAAGACTGATAGTACTCTCTTTTCTGTTCCTTAACCTTCTTTGCAACCTGAAACGTCAACACTCAAGGGATCAACTCCTTTGCAAGGCATTTGCCCTGTAACTGGTTATGGAGTAACCAATTTAAGTGTGTTTAAGTAAGTTTCTGGGTGTAACAAAGGCCTACTAGAGGTCATTTTGCTGCTCTCTACTTCCTTCTTCCTGGAGTAAGCACTGGACTGAGGTAGAGACATGACCAGGGTAAAAGAAAAATCCCATGCACATTTTCTAGACTGTTATTTCTGTGCAAGAATTTTTCCCACTCAATCCATAAAACAGCAGGGTCTGGCCTTGTGCCCGTCCCACATCTCCACACCTGCTGTGAGCCTCTCTGGCATCCTGCCCCGGCGCTCCCCGAGGAGTGGCAGGCGATTCCTCTCTCCTCCAAACCCAGCTAGGAAGTGGAACAAGCTGCCTGAAGGTGGGTACAGACAATTAACATAAGTGACTCAAATGACAACCACCGTCTCTGCCTGCTCCCCCCTTCCTCTTCCTTCCCATCATCTCTGAGAGGAAACTGTGGGTGCCTCCTGCATTCCCAACCCTCCTGCTTTGGCTGTGGCATCCACATGATGGTATGACCTCAGAGGGACAGGGAATAGTAGAGGAGTCATTGGGCAGAGAAGGAGAGAGAGAGAAAGCATGGAGCTGGAAGACGCTGTGAGATGGGAAAAAGGGAGGTGATCTTCCAGCTGTGAGTTCTGGTGGCTCAATTCTTTCTTCCAACTTCCTAAAGCTTAGAATCCATAAAAGGTCATTGTGTCTCGTGCCAGTATTCCATGTCTCCATCATAGCTGGACTATTTTTCAATTGTATTGTCTATCTAATGAGGCAGGGTATCCTGGACACTAGGGATCTTTATTTATTTATTTATTTACTTACTTATGTATTTGTAACTCTAGCCCTTGGTGTAGTGTCTGGCACAGAGTGGGTGATTCAAATGTCAGCTAATTTAATCCCAGCACTCGGGAGGCTGAGGTAGGAGGAGCGTTGTGAGTTCGAGGCTAGCTTGGGCTACAACGCGAGTGCAAGGCCGGCCTGAGTGACATAGTGCAACCCTACCTCAAGAAACTAGGGCCAGGAGTTTGGCTCAGCGGTTTAAGCACCTGTCTGGCAGGTGTGAGGTTGTGAGTTTGATCCCTGGTGCTGCAAAAAAGAAACAAAAAACAACAACAACAACAAAAAATGTCAGCTAAATGAACTTTAAAAACACGATATTATCATGTAGTATCCTCAAAGAGAATATATTTCATAATTAAAGTGGTGGAAAATTGTTTGATCTTATACGTACATACAAATTCACACATAGGAAAATATTTAACATTTTTGCCATCCAGGAGTAGACAGTTAAATAGAATATTCCTTTGTAAATAAGCATGAATACTTATATAGAACATATAGTAGAGGAATAAAAACATTAGATGTACATGAATGACTTTTAAAATCACATGTAATGTTATAGGTGATGGATTTAATAATTATGAGAGTTTCCTGACCAATCAGAAGAGGATATAGCAGGTTTGGTTTGTTTTTGTGTGTGTGGTACTGGGAGTCGAACTCAGGATCTTGCACTTGCCAGGCAGGTACTTGTGTCTGCTGAGCTATATCCCCAGCACATTTTTCTTTATGGAATCCAGGTTTTGTGGGGGAAAAAAAAAGTTCCTTCTAAAGAGTTTTTGAAACATTAGAAGAACACTACCAAGAAGTCAGGAAACACAAAAGTAAAAGGTAGCATGGCCCAGGTGAAGGAGGACCAGGTCCATACCAGGTAGGAGTGACTTTGGAGAGGGTGAGAAAAGCGACAAAGGCAGAGTGCGTTTCTGGGACTTCCACAACCAAGTACAGGGCGGCCTACACAACCAAAATGTGTCATTTCACAGGTCTTGAGGCGCAAAGTCCACAATGAAGGTGTGAGAGTGTTGGTTCTTTCTGAGCAATGCGAGGGAAGTATCTGCCCCAGGGCTCTCTTTGACTTGCAGATGTTCATCCTCTTGTCCATATGGTGATCTCCCTGCCTACGCCTCTGGTTCCAAATTTCCCTGTTTGAGACTGGGAATGTAGCTCAATAATAGAGTCCTCACCTAGCATATACAAGGCCTTGGGTTCCACCCCAGCACTACCAAGCAAAATAAATCTCCCTGTCACATTGCCCTAAGATATATTCTATTGACCACACTAATCTGATTACCTCTTCAAAGACGCTATCTCCAAAAAAGATCACATCTGACATGCTAGGGATTAAGAGGTTAACACATGAGTTGGGTCCACCTAAATCCCAGCTACATGGGAGCCTGAGGCAGGAGGATCAGAAGTTCAAGTTCAATTTAGAAGACACTGTCTCAGAATAAAACATACACACTTATAATCCCAGCACTCAGGAGGCTGAGGCAGGATCCTGCTGAGTTCAGGGCCAGTCTGAACTATACAGCAAGATCTTGATTCAAAAAAATAAATACATAAGTAAAGCAAATAAATAGGACTGAGGATACTGCTCAATGGTACAGAATCTCTGTATTCATTCCCAACCACAAGAGAGAGCTAGGGCTAGAGTTGGGTGAGTCGGGGATTCACCATATGTATTTTGAGGAGGATGCAATTTAATCTATAACACCGGTGCCCCTCTCAGCACTGTAAGATGAGGATGTTATCATGGCCTAGTTCAAATTCTACTCTCCAACAAAAAGTTTTCTTTTTTTTAACCTTTTTTTTTTTTAATCACACCGCCATCACTCTTGCCCCAGTCTCCTGTGATTTTTATCGCTAGAAGCGAGGCCCATTGGTGGTATTCATGCCTGTGGAATCTCCTGCAAGATCTCTAAAGTGAGTTGTTTCCTCCCTCACAGTCATTCGACCTCTTGGCAGCAGCACCCACAGCCTCCCGCAGAGGTTAAAAATGTCAAACATGAAAATCCTGTCTTGCTTGCAGCCAGAGCGTGGCAGGCGGTGCAGCCTTGGCTAATGGGAACCTTTAGCAAAGCACATCCTTCTTAAGAACTGAAAGAGACAGATGGCAACACCCTCCCACTCCTGCTCTGGACATTGACTGAAGGCAAGGCTGGGCACTCCAAAGTGATTCTGAATCCATGAAGGGAGATGTAAGCAGAACATTGAGAAGGGCAGAGCGAGAAACAAAGATAAGGATCCAGAGATGAAGAGATTACACGTGATTCATCTGAGTGGACCCTAATAACCATACATGGCCTTACAAGGAGACAAGGGAGCCGGGTGTGGTGGCGCACGCCTTTAATCCCAGCACTCAGGTGGCTGAAGTAGGAGGAGCGTTGTGAGTTCGAGGTCAGCTTGGGCTACAATGTGAGCAAGGCCAGTCTGAACTACATAGTGCAGCCCTGCCTCAAAAAAACTAGGGCCGGGAGTTTGACTCAGTTGGCAGGCACGAAGTTATGAGTTCAATCCCTGGTACAGACAAAAAAGAAAGAAAAAA
>RJWM01031982.1:0-21897 GCA_004363535.1 Dasyprocta punctata | reverse complement strand
TGTTGCATGGAGTATTGTTTTCCAGCCTTTGATTTTTAGTCTGTGAATTTCCTTTTGAGTGAAATGTGTTTCTTGTACACAGCATATTGTTGGATTTTGTTTCTTAACCCACTCTGCTAGTCTGTTTCTTTTTATTGGTGAGTTGAGACCATTTACATTGATTGATATAACTGATATGTACTGGCTCATACCTGTCATGATATCTTCCTGTTGGTGGTTTTCTACATTTTCTGTTTAATTATTTGCTCTGCTTAGTGGTTTCCTTTTGTTGTTGTTCTTAAGATTGTGGCTATCTTTGTCTGTTTCTAGAGTGTCTTTCAGTACTCTTTGTAGTGTTGGTTTGGTGGCCATAAATTTCTTCAGTTCTTCTTTGTCATGAAAGTATCTTATTTCTCCATCAATTTTTAAGGATAGTTTTGCAGGGTACATCAATCTGGGTTGAAAGTTATTTTCTTTCAGGATTTGAAATACTGCACTCCAAGTTCTTCTTGACTTTAAGGTTTGTGTTGAGAAGTGTGCTATGATTCTGATAGGCTTTCCTTCATAGGTGATCTGTTTCTTTTCTCTGACAGTTTTAGTACTTTGTTCTTATGCTGTATTTCTGACACCCTAATTATTATATGTCTGTGTGAAGATTTATTTTGATTATGGTTAATTGGGGTTCTGTATGCCTCAGTTAACTGTATATCAGATTCTCTTCCCATGTTTGGAAAGTTTTCTGCTATTATTTCTGTGAATAGTCTTTGCAGAGCATTAGTATTGACCCCTGCTTTTTCATTTATGTCTATTAATCTTATGTTATTTCACTTGGCATCATCTTGCAGCTGTTGAATTGTTGTTTCTTAGTTCCTTACTATTTTTAAGAGATCTTTGCTTTCATGATCATAAGCTCACGTGCTGTCTTTCAGGTCTGAGATTATATCTTCAGCTTCATTGAAGTGGTTGTTCAAACTTTCCATGGAATTTTTCATTTCTTGAATTTCCCTTTGAATCTATTTCATGCATTCTGTTTGTGTCTTATATTGTTCATTCAAAGTTTCCATCATTTTCTTATGTTCTTCTATTTTTTATCTTGATCTTCTTTAGATACACACAACATTTCTTTCATAATGATTGTCATTTTCTTTTTTAGCTGAGAGATTATTTCTGATTTGAGTTTCTCTGTAGCTTCATGGAGTTGTTTCTTTACTGCATTTGCTATCATTTCAGAAAGTTCAGTTGTGTGATTCCCGGTGTCTTCCGTTTCAGTGTCTCTTTGGTTTGTTCCCAGTGGGCTGGGGTATTGAGACTGCCTCTTGGTCTTTCATTTTGTCATTTTCTTCTGGGACCTGTGTGGCTGGGCAGGCAGCCTCCCAATGAATTGTATTAGAACATTCTGCTGGGTAGAGCTTTATTCCTTCAATATCCCCATGGGTAACTGGGGCACACCCCCATATTATGGTGCTGGACCCTTGTGTTCTGTGGTTTGTGAGGCTGGTCACGTGTTCCCCTGATGTACTTTGTTGGGTTGCTCTTGGGTGCTGGGCTATGTGTCCTGCGAGGCTGGCCAGGTATTCCCCTGGTGGGTTGTGCTGAGACATAGGACTGGGTAGAGCTGGATCCTCTGCACAACTAATGAGGACACACTCCCAGACTGTGCTGTTGGAGTCTCCATCTTACTGGGTAAGGGCTGAGACCTCCAGGACCCAGGAAGCTAGGCAGAGTGCACCCTGGAGTGTGGCGCCACCCAGACCTTGCATCTGGTTGCAGGGAGTTCAGAGCCTCTGGAGCACCACGCTGGGCAAGCCCAGGTGAGTCCCAGGCATATAGTGCCAGGGGCTTGCTCCTGGTTGGGCAGGTTTGCAACCTCTAGGATCTGCTGTGCCGGCTGCACCCCTAAACAATGGAGCTCCTGCCTTGTCCTCTGATGGGTAGAGCTCAAGTTCTCTAAGGCTCTGCAGCTATGCTGGCCAGTCCCTGATGAGCATCTCTGGGGCTCTGGGCTGGGCTGGGTTCAGTACCTCTGTGTCCTGTGAGGCTGTCTGGGCATTCCACTGGTAGGTTGCACTGAGACACGAGACCAGTTAAAGCTGGATCCTCTGCACAGCTAGTGAGGGTGCACTCCTGGACTGTGCTGCTGGAGCCTCCACCTCACTGGGTGGGGGGCTGAGACCTCCGGAACCCAAGCGGCTAGGTGGAGTGCACCCCAGAGTGTGGCACCACCTGGACCTTGCATCTGGTTCCCTACCCCTAATCTTGACTCTGATAGTGACACTAAGCATAAACTCATTCTTGACAATGACAATAAGCTTTTTTTTTCAAAGTTTACAGGACCTATATGCAGAAAAGTAGTAAACATTACAGAGAAGTTAAAGATTTCAAGACCTATTTTTTCAAGTAGAAACAAAAAAATGTAATTCAAAAAGCAAAATTGGATCCAAATATCAAATAATAAACATTCTCTTTTTCTTTTTCTCTAACTGTCCCAAATAATTTTTATATATACATAGGTTTTGTCTCAGTTCTTCACACCAGTGCAACAATACAATAGTCACATATATGTGAGTTACTCAGTTCACTGAGAAGCATATCCTCAGCATTCATTCATTTGAGGGTGAAAATGTCTAGTTTGTTGTTCCTTACAGCTGAGTAGTATCCCATTATGTAGATATACCACAATTTTTTTTATCCATTCCTCAGTCAAGGGGCATTTAGGCTGCTTCCATGATCTAGCAATTATGAATTGGGCAGCAATGCACATAGATGGACATATATCACTGTGATGAGATATTTTTAGTTCTTTCAGGAAGATACCCAGAAGGGGAATAGCTGGGTCAAATGGGACCTCCAATCCTAACTTTTTGAGGAATCTCCACACTGACTTCCACAGGGGTTGCACCAGCCTGCATTTCCACCAACAGTGAAGAAGTGTCCCTTTTTGCCTACAGCCCCTCCAGCATTTGTCATTAATTAACTTTGTAATACTAGCCTTTCTTTCTGGGGTGAGGTGGAATCTGAGTAATACTTTCATTTGCATCTCTTGAATGGCCAGTGCTATTGAACATTTTTTATGTATTTATTTGCTATTTTTACTTCTTCATCTGAGAAGTGTGTGTTCATCTCAGATGCCCAGTTTTGGATTGGGTCTTTAAATCTTGGAGGACTGATTTTTTAAAGTTCTTTATAGGTTTTTGATATTAATCCTTTATCTGAGGGACAACTGGCAAACAATTTCTCCCACATTGTGGGTAGTCTCTTCACACTGTTGGTGGTTTCTCTCACTGTGCAAAAACTTTTCAATATGATGAGATCCCATTTGTTGATTCTTTGCATTAATTCCTGTGCAGTCTGGCTTTTATTCATAAAGTCTTTGCCTACACCAATGTCTTCAAGAGTTTTACCTACTCTATCTTCCAGCAGATTTAATGTTTCTGTTTTAATGTTGAGATCTTTAATCCATTTAGATTTTAACTTAGTACGTGGTGAAAGACATGGGTCTAATCTTAATCTTCAGCATGTGGAAAGCCAGTTTTTCCAACACCATTTATTAAAAAGGCTATCTTTCGTCCAATGAATGTATTTAGCACCTTTGTCAAAGATAAGGTAGCTTAGTGTGTCTGGAGTTGTTTCTGAATCTTCTAATCTATTCCATTGATCCTCGGGTCTGGTTTTTTGCCAGTACCACACCGTTTTTATTATGATAGCTTTAAAGTATAGTTTCAGGTCAGGAATTGTGATGCCCCCTGTCTTGTCTTTGTTGCCCAGGATTGCCCTTGCTATTCTAGGTCTCTTCTTGTTCCAAATGAATTTTAGGATTGTTTTTTCTAATTCTGTAAGATGTGTTACTGGTAATTTGATTGGAATTGCATTAAATCTGTATAACAGTTTTGGAAGTATGGCCATTTTAACTATATTGATTCTTCCTACCCAAGAGCATGGGATATCTCTCCATCTTCTAATATCCTCCTCAATCTCCTTTTTTAGAGTACTATAGTTTTAAGTATAGAGGTCTTTTACATCTGTAGTTAGATCGATTCCTAAATATTTCATTTTTTTGGATGCTATTGTAAAAGGTATTGTTTCCTTAATTTCTCTCTAAGTGTGATTGTTATTCGTGTACAACAATGCTATTGATTTTTTGGTATTGACCTTGTAACCAGCTACGTTGCTAAATCTACTTATTAAATCTAGAAGTCTCTTGATGGGGTTCTTAGGATCCTCTAGGTAGAGTATCATGTCATCTGCAAATAATGCTAGCTTAACTTCTTACTTTTCTATCTTTTTTCCTTCTATTTCTTTCTCTTGCCTGATTGCTCTAGCTAAAGTTTCCAGAACTATGTTGAATAAGAGTGGAGACAGTGGACATCTTTGTCTTATTTCTGATATTAGAGTGGAAGCTTTCAGTTTTTTTCCATTTAGTATAATATCGGCTGTTGGTTTGTCATAGATGGCCTTTATCAGATTGAAATAAAGACCATCTATTCTAATTTTCTGTAGAGTTTTTATCATGAATGGGTGCTGGACTTTATCAAAAGCTTTTTCTACATCTATTGAAATAATCATATGACTTTTATCCTTGGCTTTGTTAATATGATGTATTACATTTATGGATTTACGTATGTCAAACCATCCCTGCATCCCTGGGATGAATCCCACTTAATCATGGTGTACAATCTTTTTGATAATTTGCTGCAATCTATTTACCAGTATCTTATTAAGAATTTTTGCATCACCAGGTGTGGTGGCGCACGCCTTTAGTCCCAGCACTCAGGAGGCTGAGGTAGGAGGAGCGTTGTGAGTTTGAGGCCGGCCTAGGCTACAATGCGAGCACAAGGCTGGCCTGAACTACACAGTGTGACCCTGCCTCAAAAAACCAGGGCCAGGAGTTTGGCTTAGTGACTTAAGTGCCTGTCTGACAGGCGCAAGGTTGTGAGTTCAATCCCTGGTGCCGCAAAAAAAAAAAAAGAATTTTTGCATTGATATTCATTAGGGAGATTGGCCTGTAATTCTCTTTCTTATCACCTGGTAGTCCTTAATATCACCATTAAATTATCCCACTGCAGGCAACTAACAGGTATCACTCTAGGAATTAAACTAAAAAAGAAAAGAAATGAGAAGACACTTAAACAGGTCAAAACCTCAGACACCCAGTTCTCCAAAAGCAATCCCAGGGGGGCAATGAGGCTGGAAAATCCGAAAGCCCCCCAACAGGTTTTTCCGAAGTGGTAACAAAGCAATTGAATGAGGCTCTGGAAAAAATGAAATCAGAAATAATCTCTCAAATAACCACAGAGATTACCAAAATACATACTATGCTTAGTGAGGTTAGAGCAGACACAGACAAAAAAAATAAATGAGCTTAAGCAAATTATAGAAGTACAACACTGGATGCAAATGGATTCCATAAAGCAGATTCAAGCAGATATTCAGAAGAATAGAAACTCCACTGAAAGTATTCGAAGCAGATTACACCAATGTGAAGCTAGATTGATGACAGGCTTGCAGTTAGTGACCAGGAAAAGAAAGATTTCTCAAAACTAGCAAGGGAACATGAGATATCAATCCAGCAGCTGCTTGATGAGACAAAGAAAAATAACTTAAGATTAATTGGAGTCAGTGAACAAGCAGGAGATACTACAAATGACATTAAAAACATCCTTACAGACATCATGTCAGAAAATTTTCCTGGTAGAGAAAAAGAATTTGACATACAAATAAGTAAGGCATATAGAACCCCAATTAGCAATGATAAAAAAAAATCTACTTCCAGGCATATCATAGTCAAGATTCTAGAAATTCAACACAAGAATAAAATTTTAAAAACTGTTAGGGAAAAGAATCAAATCACCTATAAAGGAAAGCCCATCAGAATCACAACGGACTTCTCAGCACAAACTCTCAAGTCAAGGAGAGCTTGGAGTGAAGTACTCCAAATTCTAAAAGAAAACAATTTTCAACCCAGATTGATGTATCCTGCAAAACTATCTTTCAGACCAGAGGGAGAAACAAAATACTTCCATGATAAGGAACATTTGGGGAAATTTGCGACCACTAAACCAGCACTCCAAAACGTTTTGAAGGACATATTAGAAAGGGATGATAAGTATTACAGCTCCATGAACCCTAATAGAAGAAATCCACCAGGAAAAGCAAATAATTAGAGGGAAGGAAAAAAAAAGGGGGGGAACCAAAAATAGAAAGCAACACATATCAGTTGGATAAGGATAAGTCAACACATATCAGTTTTAACCATCAATGTTAATGGTCTCAATTCACCAGTCAAAAGACATAGACTGGCAGAATGGATCAAGAAACATGATCCAACAATATGCTGTATACAAGAAACACATTTAATTCAAAAAGATACCCATAGACTGAATGTCAAAGGATGAAAAACAATACTCCATGTGACAGGAATCCAGAAAAAAGCAGGGGTAGCTATTCTATTTGCAGACAAAGTTAATTTTAAGCCAAGACTGATTAAGAGAGACAAAGAAGGTCACTATATCTTGGTAAAGGGAACAATCCAAGAGGAAGAGATAACAATCATAAATATATATGCAACAAATACTAGTGCACCCAGTTATATAAAACAATTATTAATGGACATGAAAAATCAAATAAGTTCTAATACAATTGTATTGGGAGACCGCAATACCCCACTGTCACAAAAAGACACATCAACTAAACAAAAAATCAATAATGAAGTACTAGAATTGAATCAAACTTTTGAGCAAATGGACTTAGTAGATATCTACAGTCTTCCACCCTACAACATCAGAATACACATTCTTTTCAGTTGCACATGGGACATTCTCCAAAATAGACCATATACTGGTTCACAGAACAGGCTTAAGCAAACGTAAAAGAATTGAAATTATCCCATGCATACTATCAGACCACAGTGCATTGAAATTGGAAATCCATGCTAAAGGAAACCACAAGAACTCTATTAACACATGGAAATTAAATAGCACACTACTAAGCAATCAATGGGTCACAGATGAAATTGAAGAAGAAATTAGACAGTTTTTACAGTTGAGTGACAATGATAATATAACATGCCGGAATTTGTGGGACACAACGAAAGCAGTCTTAAGAGGAAAATTTATAGCAGTAAATACCTATATCAGGAAAACAGAACAAACTCATATTAATAACAATGTTGAATCTCAAACGTCTAGAAAAAGAACAGCAGACAAAACTAAAAGCTCATACAGGGGAGGAAATTATAAGGATCAGAGCAGAAATTAACACACTGGAGACTAAAAAAAAATACAAAGAATCAATGAATCAAAGAGTTGGTTCTCTGAAAGATTAAATAAAATTGGTAAACCCTTAGCCAATCTGATCAAAAAAAGGAAAGAAAAGACTCAAATTCATGCAATTAGGAATGAAAAAGGTGAAATCACAACAGACCCAGTCGAAATTCAGGAAATTATTTATACTTACTTTGAGAACTTGTGTTCTAATAAGATGGAAAATATAGAAGAAATGGACAGATTCTTAGATATATGTGAATTACCAATGCTCAATCAAAATGATATAAAAATCCTTAACAACCCAATATCAATGAATGAAATTAAAGATATAATTTAAAAATTATCAACAAAGAAGAACCCTGGCCCTGATGGATTTACTGCTGAATTCTACAAGAAATTTAGTGAAGATCTAACTCTACTACTTTTCAAACTCTTTAATGAAATTAAAAGGGAAGCAATACTCCCAAGTTCATTTTTGGAAGCAAGCATTGCTCTCATTCCAAACCCAGAGAAGGATCCAACTAAGAAAATCAATGACAATAAGCTTGACCCATTCTTTTTTTTTCCTTGACACAGGGTCTTGCTATGTAGCCCAGGCTGGCCTCGAATTTGTGGTGATCCTCCTCCCTCAGCCTCCCGAGTACTGCAATTAAAAGCATATAATACTCAGCTTAAGCTTGACTCAGATCATTCTGACACTGATCCTAAAATTGACACTCACTCTAACTCTGACCACAAACTAACTCTAATCATAAAATTTTTGAGTTTTTTTTTTCTTTTTGCTATACTGGGGATTGAACCCAGGGCCCCTATCGCTGAGCAACATTCTAGTCCTTTTTATTTTTTACATTGAGACAGAGTCTTGCTGAATTGCCCAGACTGTGCTCAAATTTGAGATCCCCATCTCAGCTTCTAGAGTATCTGGAATTATAGGTATGTGCCACCATGCCTGCTAATCACACAATTAACTGTTTCCCTCATCCTGACCTTTACCTTGATCCTAAATCTAACCATAACCCTAACACTTAATACTGTCCCTTAGCCAGGTGTGGTGGCACACACCTGTAATCCCAGCACTCAGGAGGCTAAGGCAGGAGGATCACTGCAATTTCAAGACCAGCCTAGGCTACATAGTGAGTTCGGGCCAGCCTGAACTACATAGTAAGACCCTGTCTCAAAAAAAACAAAACAAAAATGAACATTACCCCTTAACCTAGCCTTAATGCTGACTTTGAGGGAAACGTGTTTGATCAAACATTCTAGATGTTTCTGTGAAATTGTTTTTTGTTTTTGTTTTTGTTTTCAGTGCTGGGGATCAAACCCAGGGCCTGGTGCATGCTAGACATGTGCTCTACCACTGAGCTACACTCCCAGCCTTGAAGATACCTTTTAGATGAGACTAACATTCCAATCACTGGGTTTTGAGTAAAGCTGATTACCCTCCATAACGTATTGGACTTAGTTCAGTCATTTGAGAGACTTAATATAGAGACTGACATCCCTAGAAAAGAAGGAATTTTTTTTCAAGATAGTCTTGTTATGTAGTACAGGCTAGCCTCAAACTTGTTATGTAGCCAAGCCTGTCCTCAAATTGATCCTCCTACTTCAGCCTCCTGAGTGCTGAAATTATAAGCATGCACCACCACACCTGACAGAGAAGGAATTCTGCCAGCAGACTGGCCTCAGGCCCAAACTGCAGCACTGACTTTCCCTGGGTCTCCAATTTGCTGGCCCACCTTGCAGATTTTGGATTTTGCCCACCTTTATAGTCAGGTGAGCCATTTCCTTAAAACCTCTCCATATAGCTACAGATATGTCTTAGTTAATTTTTGCATTGCTGAGACAAAATACCCAACACCCGAGGTTAAGGGAGGAAAGGTTTCTTTTGGCTCATAGTTTGCAGAGGTTTCAGTGCATAGTCAGCCGGTTCCAAGGCAGGGTGGCAAAGGAGCATCACAGAGGATAAACAGTTCATGGCAGGCAGGACAGCAAGTAGCAAGCAATGGCAGCAGCAGAAGTAACAGCAGCAGCAGACCTTCTTTCTGTTCCTTATATTCCATACAGGCCACCCACCATCACGGGGGTAGTACTCACAACCAGGGTGGGGCATCCTTAATCCCAGCCACACACTCTAGTTCCAGTGATTTTGGAAAAGCCCCACCTGTGACTACCTGAAACTTTAGGGGATACTTCGACACAAGCCATAACAAGATACATACAGATATAGGTAGGTAGGTAGGTAGGTAGGTAGGTAGGTAGGTAGGTAGATAGATAGATAGATAGATAGATAGATAGATATAGATAGGGATAGATAAATCCTAGTATATCACATTATTTCTGTTTCTCCAGAGAATCATGATTAATACAGAGAATGCTGAAAATCTGAAGTGAGTATCCTTGAGGATATTTTCGTTGTTTTTGTTTTGCTTTGTTTGCAGGATGTTGCTTGAACCCAGGACCTTCACACTGAGCTGCATCCCCATTCCTTTTTTATTTTTTATTTTGAGACAGAGTCTCACATGTAGTTCAGGCTGTCCTTGAACTCACTATGTAGCTAGCCCAGGCTGGTCTCAAACTCACAGTGATCCTCCTGCCTCAGTCTTCTGAGTGCTGGGATTATAGGCACATGCCACCATACCTGGCCCAAAATCCTGAATTTAACATCTTACTTCATGGTGAAAAACTTAACACTTTCCTCATAAAATCAGGAATAAGGAATATTTATTCTTACCACCTCTCTTCAATATTGTCCTGAAAGTTCTACCTCACCTTACCAGTGAGTTCTATCAAATATTGAATGAGGAAAAAACACCGGGCCCACAAAATCTTTTCCAGAAAAGATATCACAGATCTGAGATTGCACGAATAGTGTTTTTGTTTGTTTGTTTGTTTGTTTTTTGGCTTTTTGGGGGGGTTTTGGTACTGGGGATCAAACTCATGACCTTGTGCTTGCCAGGCAGGCACTGTGCTGCTGAGCTATATCCCAGGTCCTGTGCAAATAGTATTAGAAAGAGCTTACCAAGTGAGAAACACTTTTACATGAAGGGAAACACACATTCTTTCTGGGAAAACTCATCTTCTCCCAGTCTCAACCACCATCCACTTTATTTTTTTTTTTACCATCCACTTTAAATATGCATCTCAGGCCTTCTGGAGGCCCAACCACACAGATCTAAATGCCTGTTACCAGTAGATTATGAAATATATATAGCCCCAAATCTATTTTCCTGTCCATGAGTGCACCCTGAGAGCAACGACTTTTCCTGTCTTGTTCACACCTGTATATTCAGTGCTTGAGGTACACAGCAGGTGCCTAAGTAGTTCATTTCTTATTCAAGAAATATCTTCCCACAGCTGAGAGTGGTGACGCCTGCCTGTAATCCCAGCTACTCAGGAAGCTGAGGCAGGAGAATCATGAGTCTGAGGTCAGCCTGGGCAACTTAACAAGATTCTATCTTAAAAAAATAAGCTATCGGACTGGGGATTTAGCTCAGCAGCACAATTGTCTGCACGGCATGTGCAAGGTCATGAGTTTGATTCCTGGTACCAAAATAATAATAATAATAATAATAATAATAATAATAATAAACTAGAAAGAACTTGGGAGGTAGCTGAGTGGTAGAGTGCTTGCCTAGCATGTGGGAGGCCCTGGGTTCCATCCTCACTACTGCAAACCAAAAAAAACCAAAAAACAAAAAACAAAACAAAACAAAAAAAAAAAAACAAAGATGAGAAAAAGAGAAAGACAGGAAATATCTTCTCACAAAGAATGCAAAGCAATAGGCCCAGACTGTTTTACACTTGAGTTCTACAAAACAGTCAAGGCACAGATAATTTAGCATTGTATCAATTCTTACCAAAAATTAAGAAAAGAGGCTAGGCTAGTTAAATCCCCGATTCATTTTATGGTGATAGTGTATTTGTTTCCTAGGGCTGCCACAACAGAGTACCACAAACCTGGTGGCTTACAACGACAGAAATTTGAAGGGAAAAACAACAGCAGACGTTTGTTCTCTGAAGTTCTGTTTTTTTTTTCCCAAATCCATTTTATTTCAAGGAGAAAAAGAAAAAAAACTAAAACTATATTTCAAAACACCTCAGTCAGGGTCTCTGAAGTTCTAGACATTAGACGACAGAAGTCAAGCTGTCAAGTGGGCTGCGCTCCCTCTGAAACTTGTATCAGTTCCCTCTTTGCCTCTTCCTAGCTGCTGCTGCTTTGTTGGCAATCTTTTCTGTAACTTGGCTTGCTGCTGCCTAACTCCAGTTTCTGCATTTGGAAGAATTCGCAATATCAGAATGCAGCCCATGGTAGGGAGCAGAGACACCTACCCAACACTTTCTCGACCACTGGCCCATTGTTGGTGGCCTTTGGAACAAAAGGCACACCTCTGTCAGACAGCAAGTGGTCCGTGCAAGGAGTATGGAGTCCTTTACTTTCTACCTAGTCCATGACGGTAGATGCGCTGCCATGTTCGGGGGACAATGACAGTGATCTGGCAATACAGGCTCCATCAGCTACTTCTAGTCAGTCTCAAAACAATATGGCTAGCCAGATGTGGTAGCACAGCCCTGTAATCAGCACTCTGGGAGGTTGAGGCAGGAGGATCATAAGTTCAGGCCCAACCGGGCAATTTAGTGACTTAAGAGAAACCCTGTCTCAAAATAAAAAATAAAGGGAGGGTGGTGTAGATCAGTGTGAAGGCCTGGGTTCAATCCCCAGGAAGAAGGAAGAAGACGAGGAGGAAGACGAGGAAGAAAGTGGGGGGGAGAAGGACGAGTTAAGGACAAGACTCCGCTTTTTCTTCAATCATTAGTCCCACTCCAGCTCAAGCGGACATGCGTAAAGGATGATACGTGGGTACGTCAAAGCAATAACCTACCCTCTTTGGACAAAAGACACAGGCAGGCCAGTCGGGTCCATCGATCAAATTCCAATCCCCGCCCCTTCCCGCCAAGGAGAGCTGGGTTCAAACCCAGTTTGTCAATCAGCCTTTTATCTTGGAGCTCAGCATCCCTCAGCGCCTCGGGACAGCTTCGGGACTCTTCACCGGTCAGCCTAGCGCTCTCTCAGGTTAGAGTCCACCCTCTAAAGCTGTCAAAGCTGCTCCAAAAAACCGTTGATGAACCCAAGAACTGTCACCAGCCCACAGATCTGTCACAAGTGGCTGTCGCTTCCCACTCAACTACTGGAACAAAGACAGGCGGACCAGGGAAAGAAGCTCTGAGCGCATCCCAGCTTGTCTCTGCTGGTCCTTGAAGGTGTCTTGTTCCGTGCCCGATGTCACCCGGGAAGGGAAGCAGCAGGACAGGGCTGGTTTTCATGGCTATAACTATATTGTGGGCAACACGTAGCCTTTCCGTCTCTGCGCAGCCGCAGTACAGAAAAACAAAAATCCAGAGGCGAAGCCAAAATACTAAAGATTGACTCCAAGGGCTGCTGTTTTGATTTTCTCCTGTAGTGCTTAGGTGACTTTTATCCAGATCAACAGGGTTGAGTCCTGGTATAGAAAATGGAGTGCATGTTTGTTTAAAATCTGATGAAGCAGCCAGGCACTGTGGCGCACGCCTGTAGTCCCAGCACTTGAGAGGCTGAGACAGGAGGGTCGCTGCAAGTTAGAGGTCAACCTAGTCTACACAGTGAATTCAAGACCAGCCTGAACTATGTAGCAAGACCTCGTCTTAAAAAAAAAAAATTACAGGATCAGATCCCAAACCGAAATCTCTGAGTTCATTATTTCAAAACTGAAGTTTTATTCAATCCCCGGTGCCGCAAAAAAAAAAAAAAAAAAAAAAAAAAAAAAACCTGAAGTTTTCAAAAGAGGTCGATTTTGTATGGCAAGTAGAATTTTTTTGCAAAGGGAAGAAAGCGCATGCCAGGTGAGAACACTGTGACTTCGGAGTCTTAGCAGAGCAGAGGCTGGAGGGAAATGTACGCAAAGGGTGTTTAACTTTGGGAGGGGGGGTACTGGGGATCTAACTCATGGCTTCATGCTTACCAGGCAGGCGCTGTGCCGCTAAGCTATATCCCCAGTGCATTTAACATTTTAACATGGGAGTTTTTCCAAGCCTAGCTTGGAAAAGTACAATTTTGTTGCACTTTTATTTTTTTAAATTTTGACCTTTTGGGAGGTGAGTACTGGGGATCGGAACACATGACCCTACACATACCAGGCAAGCACTTGAGTCACTGCGCTAAATCCCCAGCCCTAAATTTTGACCTTTGATTTTGGTTTTCACTTAGTTTTTATAATTTTTATTTTACTGTTTTACTGTTTTATTTCCATGCTTTATTCTAGCTTATATTTTATTTTATTTATTTATTTTTAATTTTTTTGGTACCAGGAATTGAACTAACAACCTTGCACTTGCCAGGCAAGTGCTTGTGCTGCTGAGCTAAATCCCCAGTCCTCTACCTTATATTTTAAATTTTTAAATAATTTAAAAATTGTATTGCTGCTGGTTTTTTAAATTAAAATTTTAAAAAATGTATTCATCAAGTGTTGATAGGCCTGAGGCCATATCTTTATGATACTTTGGACCTATTTATAAAATGTTTGAGGGTCAGGGATGTAGCTCGGCAGCATAAGTGCTGCCTGGCAAGCGCAAGGTCCTGAGTTTGAGTCCTGTTACAAAAAAAATTTTTTTTACAATGTGAAATTGTAGCTGAACGTGGTGGCACACGCCTGCAATTCCAGCACTTGGGAGGATCCTTGTGAGTTCGAGACCAGCCTGGGCTACAAAGTGAGCTCAAGGCCAGCCTAAACTGCATAATGATACCATGTCTCAAAAAGACTAAAAAAAGATTGTTATTATTTTATTCACCCTAAAAACTACAATATGATGGTCTGGTAGGGGATATCGTATAAATATTAGTAATTATCAATTTTTAATAATAACAATGAAATTAAGATAGAAATTGTGATAATAAATGCAATTAAGTATTATATTATTTCTTGTTAATGTTTGCCAGTAATATTCATTGTGTATTGCATAGAAATGTGATTGTCTGCCGGGTGTGGTGGCGCATGCCTGTAATCCCAGCACTTGAGAGGCTGAGGCATGGGGATCACCGTGAGTTCAAGGCCAGCCTGAACTATGTAGCAACACCCTGTCTCAAAAAAAAAGAAAAGAAAAGAAATGTGATTTTCTCTTTTTCTTTTTTTCCTTGCTGTTTTATGAGAAAATTGTGAGCAATTTTGCAGAGAGACTTCAACATCTAACTTTCATGGTACTGGGGATTCAGCCTGGAGCCTTACACATGCACTCTATTACTAAGTACACGTCCAACTCTTTTTTTTTTTAAATTCATTTTATTTCAAGGAGAAAAAGAGAGAAAAAAGAAGAAAAAAACTAAAACTAAATTTCAAAACACATCAATCAGGCTACTTCCAGCTCTTGAATCACATTTATTGACTGCTTAGATATACTATGAAAATTCTACATGCCTCTCATGTATTATCTCATGTAATCCTCATGGGGAGGCACCTTTGTTATCCTCTTATCCTTATATTATAGATGTGGAAACTACATGTTGCTTTTGTTTTGTTTTTCAGTACTGGAGATCGAACCCAAGGGCTGGCGAATGCTAGCCAGGGAGGTGCTTTGCCACTGAACTGTATCCCCAGACTGCTTCCCCACTTTTTTTCTTCTGCTACTGAGGACTAAACCCAGGGCTTTCACCAAGAGCTATATCCTCAGCCCTTTTTATTTATTTTAAATCAGGGTCTAAGTTGATAAATTACTCAACCTGGACTTGAACTTGCAATATTCCTGTCTCATCCTCCAAAAGTGCTGGCATTATGTGTAGGCACCACCACATCCAGCTCCCACCTCCTTTAATTAATTATTTATTTATGGACAAGATCTCTCTATGTAGTTCAGGCTGGCCTTGAATTCACTATGTAGCCCAGACTATCTTTAAACATGTGGTGAACCTCCTGCCTCAGCCTCCTGGGAAAATAGACATGTGCCACCATGCCTAGCTTTTCTTTCTGACACAGGGCCTTGCTAAATTGCCAAGACTGGCCTTGAATTTTTAATCCTCCTGTGTCAGCCTCCCAGGTAACTGGGATTACAGGCCTGTTCCCAGTCACCATCTCACTTTTGTTTGGTACTGGGGATCGAACTCATGACCTCGTGCTTGCCAGGCAAGTGCTTGTGCCACTGAGCTAAATCCCTGGCCTCTACCATCTCATTTTTTAAGAGCATTTTTTTTCAAATCCATTTTACTCAAACATAAAAACAAAGAAAAAAAGAAGAAAAATAAAACAACAAAATTTCAAAGCACATCAGTCAGGGGGTAACAATGGTACATACATTGCACATTGTCACCCACAAATCATTCACCCAGAGCACAAGACATCTGCATTCAATTGTTCAAACAATACCAGTACAAATCTTACATGTTTTTCTTTCAGCTTGTCACACCAATGAAACAATATGTTTACACATGTATGTCTTATTTATTTCACTAATGAGTACGTTCTCAAGGTGCATCCATTTACCTGTAACAGTATCCACTTTATCCTTATTTATGGCTGAGTAGTACTCCACTGTATAAAAATACTGCATCTTCTTAATCCATCCCTTAGTTGATGGGCATTTAGGTTGTTTCCAAGATCTGGCGTTTATAAACTGTGCTGCTGTAATGTGGTATGATGTTTTTAATTCTTTTGGGAAGATACCCTGAAGGGAAATACCAGGGTTGAATAGAACCTCCAATCCTAGTTTTTTTTTTTTTGAGGAATCTCCACACTGATTTCCACAGTGCTTGCACCAGTCTACACTCCCACCAACAGTGGAGAAGGATTCCTTTTTCTCCACAGCCCCTCCGGCATTTGTTATTGGTTGATTTCTTGATACTAGCCATTCTTTCCAGGGTGAGGTGGAATCTCAGTGTTGTTTTCATTTGCATCTCTCAAATGACCAATGATGTTGAACATTTTTTCACATATTTCTTTGTTTGTATTTCTTCATCTGAGAAGTGTGTATTCATCTCACATGCCCATTTTTGAATTAGGTCTTTAAATCTGAGAGGACTGATTTTTTTGAGTTCTATATATGTTCTTGATAGTAATCCTTTGAGGAAGATCTGGCAAATATTTTCTCCCATGTTGTGGGTTGTCTGTTCACTTTGTTGGTGGTTTCTCTTGCTATCAAAAAGCTTTTCATTAGAGTGAGATCCCAGTTGTTGATTCATTTCAATAGTTCCTGTGCAATCTGGGTTTTGTTCATAAAGTCTTTGCCTACACCAATGTCTTCAAGAGTTCTGTGTACTCTATATTCCAGCAGATTTAATGTTTCTGTTTTAATATTAAGATCTTTGACCCATTCTGATTTTAGCTTAGTACATGGTGAAAGATATGGGTCCAGTTTTAATCATTGGCATGTGTAGAGCCAGTTTTTCCAGCACCATTTATTAAAGAGGCTATCTTTCTTCCAGTGAATGTGCTTGGCACCTTTGTCAAAGATAAGGTGGCTTAGTGTGTCTACACTTGTTTCTGCATCTTCTAATCTATTCCACTGATCTTTGGGTCTGCTTTTGTTTTTGTGGGTTTTTTTGGGGTTTGTTTTGTTTTGTTTTGTTTTTGCCAGTACCACACTGTTTTTATCACAGTAGCTTTATGGTAAAATTCAAGTCAGGAACTGTGTTGCCCCTGTCTTGTCTTTGTTGTCCAGGATTGCCTTTGCTATTCTAGGTCTCTTCTGGTTCTAAATGAATTTTAGAATTGTTTTCTCTAATTCTGCGAGATACGCTATTGGAATTCTGATTGGGATTGCATTGAGTCTGTATAACAGTTTTGGAAATATGACCATTTTCACTATATTGGTTCTTCCTACCCAAGAGCATGGGCTATCTCTCCATTTTCTAACATCTTCTTCAATCTCCTTTTTTAGAGTACTGTAGTTTTCAATGTAGAGGTCTTTTGCATCCTTTGTTAGATTGATTCCTAGGTATTTCATTTTTTTGGATGCTGTTGTAAAAGGTATTCTTTCCCTGATTTCTCTCTCAGTGAGTTTGTTATTTGTGTACAGGAAGGTGTTGATTTTTGAGGTTGACTTTGTAACCAGCCACGTTACTGAACTTGCTTGTTAAATCTAGTAGTCTTTTGGTGGAATTTTTGGGGTCTTTTAAGTAGAGTATCATGTCATCCACAAATAATGATAGTTTAACTTCTTCCTTTCCTATCTTTATTCCTTTGATTTCTTTCTCTTGTCTAATTGCTCTGGCTAAAGTTTCCAGGACTATGTTGAATAAGAGTGGAGACAGTAGACATCCTTGTCTTGTTCCTGATTTTAGAGTGAAAGCTTTCAGTTTTTGCCCATTTAGTATGATGTTGGCTGTTGATTTGTCATAGATGGCCTTTATCAGATTGAGAGAAAGACCAACTCTTCCAATTCTCTGTGGTTTTTTAAATCATGAATGGGTGCTGGACTTTGTCAAAAGTTTTTTCTGCATCTATTGAGATGATCATATGATTTTTCTCCTTCACTGTGTTAATATGGTGTATTACATTTATGGATTTACATATGTTGCACCATCTCTGTATCACTGGGATGAATCCCAGTTGTTCATGGGGTACAATTTTTTGATGACTTGCTGCAGTCTGTTTGCTAGTATCTTATTGAGGATTTTTGCCTCAATGTTCAATAGGGAGACTGACCTGTAATTCTCTTTCTTAGATGGGTCCTTCTCTGGTTTTGGAATCAGAGTAATGCTTGCTTCCAGGAATGAATTTGGGAGTATTGCTTCCATTTCAATTTCATTGAAGAGTTTGAGAAGTAGTGGTGTTAGATCTTCACTAAATTTCTTGTAGAATTCAGCAGTGAACCCGTCAGGGCTTGGGCTTTGTTCATAGATTTTTAATTACATCTTCGATTTCATTTACTGATATAGGGTTATTTAGGATTTTTATATCTTCTTGATTCAGCTTTGTTAATTCATACATATGTAGGAATCTGTCCATTTCTACTATATTTTCCATCTTATTAGAATACAAGTTTTCAAATTAGGTGTAGATGATTTCCTGGATTTTTGCAGGGTCTGTTCTGATTTCACCCTTTTCATTCCTAATTGTGTGGATTTAAGTCTTTTCTTTCCTTTTTGATAAGGTTGGCTAAGGGTTTGTCAACTTTATTTCATCTTTCAAAGAACCAACTCTTTGACTCATTTTCTTTGTATTGTTTTTTCAGTGTCCATTGTGTTAATTTCTGCTCTGATCTTTATAATTTCCTCCCTTGTACAAGCTTTTGGTTTAACCTGCTCTTCTTTTTCTAGAAGTTTGAGGTTCAAAAGTTGTTTATATGCACTTGCTCTGTTTTCCTGATATGGGTATTTACTGCTATAAATTTTCCTCTTTAGACTGCTTTCATTGTGTCCCACAAGTTCTGGTATGGTGTGTTGTCATTATCATTCCACTGTAAAAACTGTCTAATTTCTTCTTTAATTTCATCTGTGACTCATTGATTGTTCAATATGGTGCTATTTAATTTCCATGTGTTTACGAAGTACTTGTGGTTTCCTTTGGCATGGATTTCCAGTTTCATTGCACTGTGGTCTGATAGTATGCATGGGATAATTTCAATTCCTTTGCATTTACTTAAGCATGTTCCATGGGCCAGTATATGATCTGTTTTGCAGTAAGTCCAATGTGTAGCTGAGAAGAATGTGTATTCTGATGTTGTGGGATGGAACACTCTGTGGACAGCTACTGAGTTCAAAACTTTGATATAGTTCTAATATTTTGCTATTGACATTTTGTCTAGTTGATCTGTCTTTTTGTGACAGTGGAGTATTGAGGCCTTGCAGTACAATCGTATTAGGGATTATTTGATTTTTTCATGTCCACTAGTGATTGTTTTATATAGTTGGGTGCACTGGTATTTGTTTCATATATATTTATGACTGTTATCTCTTCCTCTTGGATTGTTCCCTCTACAAGGATATAGTGACCTTCTTTATTCCTCTTAGTCAGTGTTGTCTTGAAATTCACTTTGTCTGCGAATAGAATAGCTACCCCTACTTTTTTTCTGGGCTCCTGCCACATGGAGTATTGTTTTCCATCCTTTGACTTTCAGTCTATGAATTTCTTTTTTAATTAAAAGTTTCTTATATGCAGCATATTGTTGGATCTTGCTTCTTGATCCATTCTGCCAGTCTGTGTCTCTTGACTGGTGAATTGAGACCATTAGCATTGATGGTTATAACTGATATGTATTGACTTATCTTTGTCATGTTATTTTCCTGTTGTCAGCTCCCCCTCTCATTTTTTTTTCCTTTCTTCCCTCTAATTGTTTGCCTTTCCTGTGGATTCCTTTTGTTGAGGTTCATGGAGCTGTAGTCCTTATTATGTCTTTCTAGAATGTTCTTCAGAACATTTTGGAGTGCTGGTTTGGTGGTCATAAATTTTCTCAGATGTTCTTTGTCATGGAAGTATCTTATTTCTCCACCGATTTTGAAAGATAGTTTTGCAGGATACATCAATCTGGGTTGAAAGTTGTTTTCCTTTAGAACTTGGAGTACTTCACTCCAAGCTCTCCTTGACTTGAGAGTTTGTGCTGAGTAGTCAGCTGTGATTCTGATGGGCTTTCCTTTATAGGTGATTTGTTTTATTCCCTAACAGCTTTTAAGATCCTATTCTTGTGTTGAATTTCTGGAATCTTGACTATGATATGCCTGTATGTAGATTTTTTTATCATTGCTAATTGAAGTTCTATATGCTTCACTTATTTGTATTCAAATTCTTTTTCTCTACCAGGAAAGTTTTCTGTCATGATGTCTGTGAACATCTTTTTAATGTCATTTGTGGTATCTCCTGCTTATTCATTGAGTCCAATTAATCTTATTCTTCTTTGTCTCATTAGCAGCTGCTGGATTGATTTCTCATGGTCCCTTGCTAGTTTTGAGAAATCTTTCTTTTCCTGGTTGCTAAGTGCAAGCCTATCTTCAATATCTGAGATCCTGTTCTCACTTTGGCCTAACTGCTTTGAATACTTTCATTGGTGTTTTTATTCTCCTGGATATCTGCTTCAATCTGCTTTATGGATTGCATTTGTTTCCAATGCTGCCCTTCCATAATTTGCTTAATCTCGTCTATTTTTTTGGTCTGTGTCTGCTCTAACATCACTAAGCATGGTGTGTATTTTGGTAATCCATAATGACCTGAGAGATTATTTCTGATTTCATTTTTTCCAGAGCTTCATTCAGTTGCTTTGTTACTTCAGAGAGACCTGGAGGGGAGCTATTGCATTGTCCTACCACATTGCCTCCTGGATTTTTACCTTTGATGAACTGGATGTCTGGGGTTGCATTTTGTTTAGGTGTCTTCTCATTTCTTTTTTTAGTTTAATTCCTGGGTGATGCTTATAAATTGTCTATGGTTGGTTGCTTTATTGGTAGTATTTAGGACCCTTAGGTGATGATTACATCTCTGAGGTATCTTCCAGGTGTAGCTGGTTTTTGGTTTTCAGTCTGTTAAAAGATCTTACCTTTTCAGTTTCTTGGAGATGAAAAGTTGTTGCTTGTTTATCCCAGTCCCTGTTTCTTTGGCACTGTGCCACAGTATCTTCTGTGACCCTTAGTTAATCTCAATCATGGATTATCAGGGCCAACAGCTGTTTAGAACATTCATGTCAATTTTGGCTATAGTGGTACCAATAGCATCAAACACAGCCTAGAAAACAAACTGAGCTAACCCTTAATTTGCAACTTTTAACCATATGAACTAGATTTGTGATTATATAATAAAATTTAAACAAACGAGATAATTATATGCAATATGTAAGTCTGTAATGTGTCAATTTTTCCCTTGGGGTTAAAACTTAAAATGGATTAAGGAGAAACTAGAGAAGTGGAAAAAGAAAAAGAGATTACAAGTAAGGTTGGTGGACAAAGTGGAATCCCACCAACTTGGGGAAAGTGGTGCAGAAAACTGAAGAAAAAGAGATGGAAAGATAAAAGGTAGAAAAGAACACATCATACCACAGTGATATTTGTGCACCCATGTTTATAGCAACCCAATTTGTAATAGCCAGATCTTGGAAACAACCCAAGTGCCCATCAATCAAAGAATGGATAAAAAAGATGTGGTATTTTTATACAATGGAGTACTACTCAGCTATCCAGGAAGATTGCATTGAGACTTTTATAAGTAAATGGACACGACTTGAGACCATACTCATAAGTGAGATAAATCAAACCCACATGTATAAATACCGTATTGTCTCCCTAGTGTAAGAAACTGAAAAAGTATATATGATCCAAAATCTAAAATAAATACTAAGCCGGGCGTGGTGGAGCACGCCTTTAATCCCAGCACTCGGGAGACTGAGGTAGGAGGAGTGTCGTGAGTTCGAGGCTGGCTTGGGCTACAACTCGAGCGCAAGAGCGGCCCAAGCTACATAATGCGACCCTGCCTCAAAAAATTAGGGCCGGGAGGTTGGCTCAGTGGCTTAAGCACCTGCCCTGGTAGGTGCGAGGTTGTGAGTTCGATTCCTGGTGCCGCAAAAAAATAAAAAATAAAAAAAAATAAATACTAAGTAAGGGTAAAAAACTGCTTGAAGAGCAAAAGTAATTGGGGAGGGAAAATGGGGAAAGAGGGAAGGGAAAAGGAAAAGATATAAATCTGTATATATGTATATGTAAGATAACTAAAAC
>RJWM01031981.1:0-21895 GCA_004363535.1 Dasyprocta punctata | reverse complement strand
GTGTGTGTGTGTGTGTGTGTGTGCACAGATGTGTGTTTCAAAAGATTTTGATTTACAGGAGCTTTTTAACTGTTTCTAAAAATTGGACAATACTGAAGGGTTTGCAATGCCTCAGTGCTGCACTGAAGCAGGCAAAGAAGAAGAGAGAAACATTAGCCAGTTCTTACTGAATGTTTGTTATATGTTGGGCCCTATCATTATCTCCTTTAATTCTGCTGCCCACCATGATGCACATTTATTAAAGTAGCCTGATTCTACAGAAGAAAAAAAATCAAGACTCAAAGAGGCCCCTACCTCCTAAGGTCACATATTTACCAGCCGAGGGTGGCAGCCCTGGACAACGACACCCTTGGGGAGGCAGACCCCAGCCCTTCCTGCACTGCTAGGAGACCAAGCAGGGACTCAGATCTATCTTCCTTGCTCCTGTCCCTCACTCCCCGACACAGCTACAGGTGTGGGAAATGTAATGCAGAACACCTGCAAACACACCCCCTATGGAGTCTGCAAGTCACAATGAGAAAAAGAGAGATTACAACATTTTAGAAGTCCCACTTTTAAACATGCATTTTGAAAAATATCCCCTAATGAAAAAACTGGTTTCCCCAGTGGCAGAAAAAAAAGGTTCTTCTTCCAATCTGCTCAGCGATCCTCATCATTTCTAAAGCTGTAGCATTCCTTCTGTTTCCACAGGAGGAAGGAACTGATTATAGGAAGTATGTGATAAAGGAATTTAAATTCTTTTTCCTGACTATACTCTCTTAAATTTAGCTACCCGAAGTGATTTTTAATCATTTCTATGAGTCTGCTTCCATTAAAAAGCATCTCTGTTAGAAAAATGATTCTATTACACACAACAATGAAAGCTTTTCTGAAATGTATGTACTGGCAAAACGGACGCGGTGATAGGTATTAAGATAGAAGGCTCAGATGGATTTTCTTTAATCCCAGCCTATATAATTTTTCCTGCCCTGCCAAAAAGGGCAGAAATTCTTGGAGGAGAGAAATTCTTTCAGATTCTGGCTTTCGGAAGTAAAAGATATCCCCAGGGAGACAGGAACTGTGTGAAATCTATGCCTTTATTAGAATCCAAAAAATTTTGAGCTGACTGCAGCCCTGATTACTGTGGCAGCTCCACTCTTAAATTCCAGCCCTGAAACATTTCAGTGGAATTATAGATAAAGTGAGGAAATTAGGAAAAGCTTTCTTATCTCCCTCCTAAGGAGACAATGCTGGGCATAGGTCCAACTCAATGGCCATTTAACTTCTGGCCAGTACACTGCAAAGACAGAAGATGGCACCTGGGAAAACCAAGGAAGAAAGGGAAGAAAGAATCTGGGGCTGGCCATACTGTCACTCAGACAAGGTGCTGATGCGGAGCCTGTGACTGGTGCCTGTTGTTATCCAGAAAAGCCCCAAGATTCCACCTATGAGTCCCCGCTCTCAGTCCCTCTCAGTCCTGGCCAGCAGGAGCAGAGGGTTTCTCAGTATTGAACGCCAGGAAAGTAGGTGGTAGGCCTCATGTGGGAAACATACGAACACTGAATTATTTGCCTGTGCTATCATTTTCATTTTAAATGACCTGCAAAGACCATGTAGTAAAAAGTGTCCTCAGCTTGACCCCACTGTGAGGTGACAGGAAGCAAAAGATGGAGCCAGGGGAGGGCTTCTGGTCACTGGAGGCATGTCCTTGAAGGGGACAAAGGAATCTCTCTCTCCTTTCTCTCTCTCTCTCTCCTCTGTTTTGTTTCTCTTTGTCTCTCTCTCCTCTCCTGTTTCTCCTCTGTCTCTCTCCTCTGTCTCTCTGTTCTCTGTCTCTCTCCTCTCTCTTTCTGTCTCTCCCCCTTCTCTCTCCTGTCTCTTTCTCTCTTCTCTCTCACTCTGTCTCTCTCTCTATCTCTATCTGTGTCTCTTTCTCTCTCTCTCTCCGTCATCCTGTCAAGACACGCTCCCTCCCCACCCGCCATTACCACCACCAGAGACCTCAAAATAATGTGTCCACTCAGCCATGGACTAGAACTTCCAAAACAATGACCTAAAATAACCCTCTCCTCTCTCGAAGTTGATTTGTCTCGGGCATTTGTTGGAGTGATGAAAAGGTGACTGATTTGTCAGTGTAATCACTGTAGATGGAAATCCTAATTTGACCTCCCATCTGCCCACCTGCTCAGCTGGCCGGGACCCGGCCCGCTCCTGTTGCATGCACACCTCTCCTCTTCAGACAGCCTCCAAGCCTCTCTCCTCAGGTGTGGCAACTGGCTGCTCCTGGCTCTTGGCCTCCACTCCCACTCCAACTGTCGTGTGAGCAGCTGTTGTGCCCCCATCCCACCTAACCCTCAATACCTGAACCAGTAAGCAGAGTCCCACAGGAAGGCTCTGCTGAAGGGCCGTGGGGCACCAGCCCTTCAGTCTTTCATTTTCTAACCCTTGGGAGAAGTAGGCAGAGAGAAATATTTCCCATGAGCAGTGTGTGACACCTGTGGCCCCAGACCCAGCCTCAAGGAGGCTCCGGAGCAGGCTCACACCCCGGCTTCTGTCACGTGAGTAAGAGGTTCTCAAACCTTCCAGCAGTGACTTTTTGTTGGATTTAGTGAGCAGGAAAGAAACTGCCAAGGATTGGGGATCAGAGAAGCGGGGCCTACTGGAAGCAGAAGGAGACCCGCCCTCTACTGAGGGGCAGCAAGGGCTCAGCTCCTGCCAACCAGAATTGGAGCAACCAGTTCAGATTTTTGTTTTTCAAAAGAAATCAGAAATCCAGGCCTGTGCGTGAAATCTTCCAGTATTGCTGAATGTTGCATAATCTTTGTTCAACAGGCCAAATCTGACAATTTAGGACATGTTGTAAGGGGCAACCTTTGCAGTTTTAGAGTAGGGGGAACTCTGCTTTTATGAATTTCTGTGTGTGTGTGTGTGTGTGTGTGTGTGTGTGTGTTACTAGGAACTGAACCCAGGGCCTTTTCACTGAACTACAATCCCAGCCCATTTTATTTATTTTTTTTATATAAAATCTCATTAAGATGCTGAGTTACCCAGATTGAGCTCAATCTAGACCCTCTTCCTGCCTCAGCCTCACAGAGGGCTGGAATTACAGGACTGTGCCACCATGCCTGGTGTTAGGTAAACCGAGGCACAATCAAGACCACCGAGGCAGGTGAGGTTGAAGCAAACAGCAGTGACTTTATTGCAGACTGGGTGTGGTCAGGCCAAGGACGAAAAGATCATTGACCCCCTAGTGAAGGGAGAGGGCATATTTTATAGGAGAGTTTAGGTAGAGGAGGGGGAAGGTTTTGCTGAGAGGGAGATCTTGCTGAAAGAGGTAAAAATTTGGGGGCTTTCCAGGAGAGAGGGAGTTGAGGTGGGTACAGGATGGTATTGATGGGTTTTGGGCACTGAGCAAGGGATATAGGATGCCTTCTGTGGGCTCCCTGTACCAGGAACCTGGGGTGCAAGATACTTTCCTGTGAACAAGGTGTGGAACATGGGGAGTTTTTTCTATTCTGTTTGGGGGAGGGGACCCAGCAGGGGAACCTAACACCTGGCACTCGGGAATTTCTATACTCATGCAACGCTGTGCTGAAGCAGCAAGTAAGCTGGGCTCCCACAGGTCACATGTGTGCCCTATGAGGAGAGGGGCGTGGAACCCCTCCGCTGATGCACGGATAGCGCTTCTCTGCAGGGAACAGACCTTTCTTCTCTTTCCAGCCATGCCGCGCCTGTCTGATTTATGGCTCAGCGACCGTGGCTGCTGGAAACGTTGTTCCTCCAGCCCCTGGTCCTGTGATTTATAAGAATGACGCGTAACCCAGCAGGAACGTCTCTTTCTCCACCAAGGTAACAAAGTGCAGAGAAGAATCTAGCTCTCATTTCTGGTTCCCAGCGCATCGGATGTTGGCACTGCTGTGTAACAGCCTAACTTTCTGCATTCCTTCCTTCCTCTATCAAGGGCAGAAGCCCCAAATAACCCTCTGCTTTGCTGATTTCCAATCTGTGGCATTTTCTTTCAGTCTAGTTATTAAATGTAACAGAAAAGTGAAGCTCTGAAAGGCAAAGAACCTCGTAGTCACTGAGATTGGAAGTCCTGGCATGCCTTCTTTGCCCAGTGTGGAAAGACTTTTGATCCTCACTAGAGCAACAATCCTTTAGAAATCTAGAAAATGGTCATTTATTGTGGATTCTTCTAGCTGCCTCTATACCCTGGAAAGTCAGGAAAGAGACAGGTGAAATAATTCTGCTAAGGTGTTTGGTTGGGTAGGAATGAATGAAACCAATCATTAAAAAAAAAAAAAAAAAAGCTGGTGTGACCCTTAGGCTTGCATCTGCTGTGGAAGAGTATGCTGGGGCTGGAGCCTGCAAATTAGGTCCCAGATCCAGCTCTGCCTCAGCACCTGTGTGATCCTGGGTTTATCATCTTACTTCTCTGCCTCAGTCTCCTCCTTCCTTAAAAAGACATCTGCAGCCCCTCCCAGCCTTCATATCCAGTCTGCTGCCCTTGGCAATGACCTGGTGCATGGGCAGCAGGCTAAGTTCAAATCCTCATTCTAGTGTGGTTGGAAACAAATGTTGTTGTAAATAGTATTACCAGCATATCCATCCTATCCCTCCAAGATGCCTTTCATTAGAGGACTTTTCTGTATATTAAATCACATCTTGGGTGCAATTATTTAAAGAAATCCTGCTGGGAATCCTCTAGGCAAAGGGCCTTCTGGTAAAACAGAGCGATATCTGGAGTCTATTTTTATATCATTTTTCATTTAAATGTTTATTTGGGGGGGAAAAATTTACACTGGCCGGGACCCTGGCTTTCTCTGAGAGCGCAAGTGGCCCCAGCTCCACCCTGTTGCCAGTGTCTCTGGTGTCACTAAGGGTACCTCTGCTCTTCAGAGCTGGATTTGCTCAGAGTTCATTCATACCCTGCTAACTCTTTAACTGGTACCTTGGTTCAGCCCCATCATAACGAGGAGGGGCAAGTGGTGATAGCAACCTCGTTTTGCAGATGGCAAAACTGAAGCTTGGTGAGGTCAAATGAGGTACAGACCCAAATTCAACTCCAAAGGTGAGCAGAGGGCAAGGATGTCACGTGGGTCCTGCATGGGAAACTGCAGGGCTCACAGGAGGGAGCTGCGGTCAGGCAGAGTATGCTGGGCCAGTGCTGGGACCTGGTGTGTAGTTAAGGAGGAGGTGGATGGCGATTCACAGGTGCAGGGAGAGCCTGCCTCTTTCAACTCTGACGTTTTCACTCCTTGCACCTTAAAAGAGGAAGAGAAACAGGAGGACACCCCAGAGATGTGAAAGAGGCACCCTCATCACCAAAGTTAGGAAGGTGACTAGGGAACAGTATCAGTGGTAAAGATGAGGGCCAGACAGAAGGGAATGGTACTTACAGGGTGGTGGCAGAAAGACATCCCACCTGTACGAGATGTAGAGTACAGATAGATAGATACAGATGATACAGATATAGACATAGATATACAGATACAGACACAGATATCGTCATGTGCTTTTGGAGTGCTATGCGAGGAAAGGCAACAAGCTTTTCCATCAGACATAAACTGGCACGTAAATTAAAAAGCCTACATAAACATTTTAGGCCCCACGGCTCCACTTTGTCTTATTCAGTCCCAAACAGACCCTCGCTGCGTTCCATTCTGTACCATCAGTGACGAGCCACACATAGCCATGCACCCTTGAACCTGTTAGGAACCCCCTGAGCCTCAGTAGCTCCTGTCCACCAAAGAGGAAAACAGCCTGTCTACCTGCCTTGTCTCCTTGCGGGGATGCAATGACCCTAGTACTCAACCCTTATACAGTGCTCACTACTGTAAGCGCTGTACATATATTAACTCATTTAATCTTCCAAACCACTCTAGGAGGTTACTGTTCTTGTTTGACAGAGGGGGAAAGTGAGGCACCTGGAGCAGTTTCATAACTTGCAGCATCACAGCAGGGGCCCTCGAGGACTCCCTTTTGAACGTCACAGTCTGCCTCACTACTTTGTGGCAGACTGTGACTCCAGAGAGCAGAGAGCAGTTGCAGAGGCCTGTGAGTGAGTGGTGGCTTGTTTGTCCTTGGTGGGACTCCACTCACCTGGGAGGTTGCAAAGCAGGGGGACATCCCCAGCCTGAGGTCTGAGGCCGCTGGCCAGGTGCCAGCCTTCCTGGGGGTGAAGGAGGAATGCCGTGCCCTCCTCCACCAGCCAGAGGACCATCTTGTTCAGTTCTTTCCCTGCTGCCAAGAGCGGGTTTGTCTGTCTCCTGGAGACAGCGGTTGTCAGGCCCTGGGAGAACAGTGAGCATGTCAAAAATAGCAGCACCAACCAGCCGACTATGTGGCTGCAATTTCCTTTTGAAATGTCGGCTCTGCTCTCACCAAAGAGCAAAGGTCTGTCTGTCTGTTTGTCTGTCTGTGCTCCCTACAGCCTATAGCAGAGGCTGCTGAAGGGTGCAGAACGTCGTCTAGAGCAGGTAAAGCCTACCTGCCAGGGCCCATGACTCTCTAAGGGGCTTCACCCTATAGAAACAACAATGAAGCCAGAGCTCTGTTTTTAAAAATATGTCAGAAACCCCAGCAGGGCTAGGGCCCAAATAGATCAAGCAATAGCCAAGGTTAGGCCAGTGCTAATGATTTACTGTGCTGCAGGCCTCTCTTTCTCTTTTGTTCTGGGAATGAGAGAGCCCCATTCTATTGGGGTCACCATTCAGAAGTGGTCACTGGCAGGTGGTCACTGGCAGGTTCCTATACCCCCTTTTAGGTACCAAGTAAAGCAAGAGTGAGAGGACTAAGAAGAGACAAAGAAGCAGGGTGAGCCACTTTCTCAAGTTAGAGCAAAGGGAGATGACAGATAAGGCACTGTCCAGCCCCCCAGGGACCCCGAACCCAGCGCAGGAAACCCTACCACATGGCCATCTGTCCTTATCCCCAGTGACCCGTCTGGAAGATGTGTCACTCCCTCCCCCATGCTCCAGGACCTATTCTGCCAAGAGACATCTGTGCAGCCCAGTCTAAGGGAGCTGCAGAGCAGACTCCTAGAGCTAAATTAATAGCTTTCTTTTCCTGCCCTAAGTGACCGTGACATCCTACGATGGGACCACACTTTCCTTCCCATGGCAATAACACAGTCAAAACCAATCACAGCCAAATGGCACTTCTAGTTGGATTGCCCTGGGCGGGGGTGATATTCTCTGGGAATCTATGTTGGCATTTACACAGAAATGCAGGACTACAGAAATGCCACCCCAAGCAAGGGCTCAGCCAGTGAGGAGGATCAGAAGGAGCCAACCGAGCACAGCACCAAGGAAGAAAGGAGGGGTGCTGTGGGCACAGGCGAGTAACAGCAGGAATGAGGCCTGATGGATACTAAGGAAAAGGAAAGATGAAGGCAGGCTACCTCCTCCTTCTTCTTTGGTTTGTTCAAAGTACTCAAGACTGCTGGATTCTCATCATAGGGTAGTGAAGGGTTAACGACCACCATAGGGAGGAATGTCAAGCAAGGAATGAGAAAAACAAAATCTCAGCTTCTATGCCTTTTCTTAAGGAATTCAGAGCTTACAGGTGCAGGAGTTGGGGGGGTTGGGGTTGTTTGTGGTGGTATTTATCTGTTTATTTGACCAACAAAATGTAGATTCCTCAAGCAAGCTCCTGCTCTATTTGTTTATAGTGAGTCCCGTCCAACATGCTGATTATTTGTCCAGCACATACTAGTTACGTTCTCCATTTAACAGAAAAATTCCTTGGTACATCTTCAGAGAAATGAAAACCATGTAAATCCCACCAGACTTTGATTGTCAGAATTAAAACACACACACACACACACACACACACACACACACACACAATCTGTTCTTGGTATTATAGAAAAACAGCAAGAACCAATGGCAGACAGCCCTGAAGTGTCCCCCTGTGGTCAAAAAAATCAACTGTGTCCTTCACTATCAATTACTCAGTCTGGTCCACCTCTGGAGGTGCTAACCTTCTTCATTTGCAAAGCCATGCCTTCCTCTCAGCCTAGTGTGACACTCCTAAGTCACTGGACTGGTATTGCACCACCACCCAATAAATTCTTTTTCTGTTTAATTTTTAAAATTATATGACTATCAACCTAATTACCTTTTGGAACATTTGTATCACCCCCCATCAAATTATCTTATGCTAATTCAACAGCCCTGTTGTAGGCCCCAGCAGGCAGCAAGGGCCATTTTAGGTCCTGGTGCAGGTGAGACTCAACGCTGCACTCTGCAGCCTCCAGCAGGGACGGTAAAACATGCTGCATCTGCACCTGCCTCACCAGGGAGTGTCCTGGACACCTCACGCCACCGGGCATGGTGACCTGTGCTTGTTTTGCCGTCTGAGCACCAGGGAGCCAGAGCTGGCTGGAGGCTACACAGACCTTCAAGTGATGAGTTATCAAGCCAGCCCTGAGTTAAAGTTTTCTCCAGGCTAACTGCACTTTTATGCCTTACTCCTAAGTCCTCTCTACTCCATTTATTTCACTATTGCACCTCTGGGTCCAACCTTTCTGCAAAGTTCTCGAGTTCAGTGGACCCCGAGATGATGAACATACTCTAGTGCTCTGCAGGAGAATATTTATCTGCTACTTATCAAGATCTCCTCTGTCTCTGTTTCTGTCTCTGTCTCTGTCTCTGTCTCTGTCTCTGTCTCTCTCTCTCTCTCTCTCTCTCTCTCTCTCTCTCATCCTCATATGTTTGGAAGGAGCATGGGAGGAAAGGATGATATCCTGACATGTCACAAAGGGAATCCAATGGCTGGAAGCTGACCTCAGCTAACACCCTCAATCACAGCTGTCCTAAAGCTCAAGGTGTGACCTTGACAGAAATGCCATAGCTGTTGCCAACCTTTCCCCCCGCAAAAAAAAAAAAAAAAAAAAAAAAAAAAAAAAAAAAAAAAAAAAAAAAAGAGAGAGACAGAGAAAGGGGAAAAGAGAGATGTTTGAAGCCATAGAGGAGAAGGAAACCAGTAGTACAGAAACCAGAAAAGGAAGATAAAGAGGCAAAGAAAGAATAAAAAGAAGGAAAGGGAAGATGCAGAGAAAAAGAAATGGCAAGAGATGGAGTGGGCAGCTGTGAGAAAACAGAAAGAGAAAAGGAAACAAAAGTTAATGGAGACAGAGACAGAAATTGAGCGAGGTGGCCACTCACAAAGGCCATCACAGCCCAGTTTCCATGGGTGTACATCTCCCCACCTTCTCTCCCCACCACCCCAAGTTCTAATGTTGCCTCTAGGACTGAGCCAGGACAATAACCCCCACAGTTGGACCTACCTCAGGTGCAAAAGCAGCCAGCTGTCCCTCCTTGGTCCGTGGGGATGCCCAGGCAGGAGGAGCAGCCCTCATCGCTGGCTGAGGTCGGCTGTCCCAGGAAGTCCTCTGGAAGCCCCGCTGGCTCGAGTCAGGTGTGAGGACAGTGTGGACTCCACCTTTCCTGGCAACTGTGAATGCCCGTGGCCGCTGTCACAGCAACAAACAGTGCACAGTCCCCCGATGTTCACATCCACATGGAGATGCCCCAGGTCAGAGGGTGAACGAAATCCTACATGGAAACCAAGTGGAGCCACTACCTCTGTTTTCCTTCTGAGATTCAAGAAGAACCACCTATGAGAGTTTTTTCAGGAGCCAGGCTGTTCCCTGGGAAGAAGGAGTTTTATTTTCCTCTATCTCTCTCAGAGCTTGGAAGAGCCTCTGTCTGAGAAGCTAAGAACTCCAAAATACCGAAGACTAGTATTATTCTTGGCAAATCCCAGTGTGGCTGCTGAAGGAGGAATAATAAGTTGTCTCGTCCAAAGACTCCTTTGTCATTTTAAAATCACAATATTGACATTGATTCAACTGGGCATTTGCTTAGCATATTATACTCAGGGGTAAGATGAGGCAGCTCAAGGTCTGGATGAGAAAACCAAGAAGAAAGGTCCAGAGAAATGTTGGGGACGAGCTTTCTCCACAGTTTCCAAGCTCCTGTGCCCCTGTCTTGGCTCTATCTGCCCTTAAACCCATAGATGGGAAGCACTCTCATTTGAGAAGCTGGAAAGATATAGTGTGTTCTCCCTTGATACTCGAATCGGAAGATAGAGAGAACAGTCTGGAAGGTTGCTACGGCAACTGGAGTCCCTGGAGAGCCTGGCTTTCCACAATCTTTTTACTCTCAGGCATGCTCTGACTTGAAAAGGCAATGTTTGCTTAGGGATGGTGATGAGGATGATCACACACATACGGAGAGATACATGCATCCAGGTCCCAACATTCACCCTCAGCTAGGAGCATCCCTCTGGCCACTGGAGTGGGCCCTTCTCTACCAAAGAGCCAGGAGTAACTGAAGCAATTTGGAAAAAGAGCACTTTCTGACCTCCGATTCACAAACACCTCTGTGTCCTACTACATTTCAGGTTTGGAGAAGCAAACTCCCAGGTAAGGCGACCTCCATCCCTAGAAGGATCCCAGCACATCTGACTAAAGTGCATCCTCCATTTTAAAGAAGAAATATGGCAGCCCAGCCCCAGAGAACAAGGAGGGGTTTAGGAAGCTAATGGCCTTTCTTGGGCTCTCAATCTGAGGCAGAAACTTTAGAGGGAAACCTTGCCTCTGGAAGGTGGGGAGACCAAGTGATAAACTAAAAATCAAATTCATTACTATAATTCACATATTTGCATAGTGTCTTCCCCAGCTTCCCAGATGAGTTCATTGACATTTCCCATGAGGTAGGGAGGGAAAGACATTGATGTTCCCATTGAATAGTTAGGGAAACTGAGGCACAAAAAGGGATGATATCACCAAAGTTACCCTGTAAAGCTGTGGCAAAATCCAGATTTGGATCTGGCACTCACAGAAGCCCCACAAGTGGACCTTTAAAAAGTTGTCCCTCATAAATTCCTCTTTGAGAAAATAATTTTCTAAAACAAAAAGTTCTCATCGAAGAGTCTTAAAGCATAGATAGAAAATTCTAAATGTGTTAACAGTCCCTTTGGTTTCAGAACTGCACCCAGGAGTGATCAGAATGGTACAGCACAGTTCATGAAAGGCAAAACAACAAAACAAAACAAAATAAAACAAAACAGTGATGTTACCAGGAGAGAAAAGAGAGGTTTGGGCAGGTAGGATGGATGGAAGGAGTGCACCATGGAAGGAGGGTCCCTACCACATTACCTTAGCAGGCAGAGCAGACCATGCGTGGCTCCGGGGCAGACAAGGAGAATGTCTGCCTTATCAGCAAGAGCAGTGGGGCTGTCAGCAGAGGAGTGTTGCTTGTTTCTAACCCTAAACCATACCTCGTTGCCCAGGGAACAGGAAGAAGCCTAGGCTGGAAGCCCACATGTGCAGATTTAAGGTAAGGTTGGTTTAATAAGACTTCAACTGCAACCCTAAGCCAGACTTCCTGGAAAAAGGGTAGAGGGTTTCAAGAGGGTTTGGGGAAATGATGGAGGAAAAACTATTGCCTGCAGTCAGATTCTGCTACCACTCCAAGATGACAATTCAGGTTTGTGGTCAAGCCAGTTGCTGGACTCTATGCAGCTCTGTGGTTCCCTTTTCCAATCCCTCTGCGCAGGAAGGCACTTGCACAAAAGAGTATTTGGCTCTGAGAAGGAGCCTTCCTGGAAGCTCAAGAGACAGTCAAGGATCAGCACGGGGAGGACTAGGTGTCAGCCAAGCACCAGTGTCTGATGACGCTGGCTCACACCTGGGAAAATCCAGTGGCCTGACCCTAATGTCCTCCAAATGGTCCTATTTAATTGTATTTCTCTGTAGTTCCATCAAAACTAATACATGTTGAGACTGTGCAGCTAAATGCTCTAGCAGGTGTCTTCTGCAGGATGATCAGCAGATGTAACACAGTACTAGAATAAAACAGCAAGTTGAATACTGCTTAAATCCTCCAGCTCCTGCGAGGTACCAGGTACTGGGTGACCAGAAGGTAAGACAGGCGCATGCCTCGAAGCAAACAACACTGGGGAGACAGACAGGACCTGAGTATGGCTGGCTTCTGTTCTATTGACATGGCTCTTCCTAGAAATACCAGGAGTCCCAGAAATGAGAAATCAGAGTCTTCAGGGAAGATCAGACATAAATGTACATCTCATCCAGGTGACAGAAGATGGACATGACTGGATGGCACCATTGGAATTTCAAAAACGTCACTCAGGTCGATAAACCTTGAATGCTGTAGGGATCAAGCAACAAGGTTGTCAGTCCAGGTACTTGGTCCTGGATGCCTTGTATAGGATCTAGGGGCGGGAGTCAAGGGGGCAAGTTGTGGAGATGAGAATTAAGCCTCAGAGATGGTCTGCTCAGCTTGTCCTTTCTCCCGCAAGACCTGGGTCTCCTGCAGGACGTAGGTCAAACCTCAGTGAGCATCCTTTTCTCTGCATACGCCCGATGTGGAGTGGGCAGGTAGCTGGGTCTCCGTTCCCGGGCGGCCTCAGAGAAGTCTGGTTTCCCAAGTCCATTGTCAGTCGCCTTCAGGTCGGGTGTGGGCTGCCCGCAAGTGACATGGGTATACTGTCCTTGCTCCTCCTGCTCCGTCTCTCGGTGATAGAAGTAGTTGAAGTTGGAGACAATGACCGGGACAGGCAAAGCAATGGTGAGGACCCCAGCGATGGCACACAGTGAGCCCACAATCTTGCCTCCCACGGTCATGGGGTACATGTCCCCATAGCCCACAGTGGTCATGGTGACCACCGCCCACCAGAAGGCATCTGGGATGCTGGGGAAGAGTGAATCGCCATCATCAGCCTCCGCAAAATAGACGGCACTGGAGAAGAGGATGACTCCGATGAAGAGGAAGAAGATGAGCAGCCCCAGCTCCCTCATGGAGGCCTGCAAGGTCTTGCCCAGGATCTGAAGCCCCTTGGAGTGGCGGGAGAGCTTGAAGATGCGGAACACCCGGACCAGGCGGATCACCCTGAGGATGGCCAGGGACATGGCCTGCTGCCCGTTCTGGCCACCCCCGCCACTCATTGACTGCTGCTCCTGTTGCTGCACCAGCTCCGTGCCCAGGGTGATGAAGTAAGGGAAGATAGCCACCAAGTCAATGATGTTCATGATGTTTCGGAAGAAGGCTGGCTTGCTGGGGCAGGCGGAGAAGCGCACAAGGAGCTCAAACGTGAACCACACGATGCATAGAGTCTCCACCAGGAAGAAGGGGTCTGTAAAGAAGGAGCCCCCAAGAGTACTGAGTGAGGGTGAGCCCCCTGTCCCCGTGCCCCCTGGGGTGATACCACGGTGAAAGGTATAGGGATCATCTTCGTCCTCCTCCTCCTCCTGACTGCCTCTGGAAGCTGGGGCCACTCGACTCACACCATCACTGCTTCCCCCACGACCCTCTGCCCGGAACTGTGGCAGGGTCTCCAGGCAGAAGATGACAATGGAGATAAGGATGACCAGGACAGAGACGATGGCGATGCCCCTGGCGGGGCCGGAGCTCTCGGGGTACTCGAAGAGCAGCCACACCTGACGCTGAAAGGGCTGGGAGGGCAGCGGCTTCTCGTCCTCTCCACCTTCCGGCAGGCAGCCCTCGTCCTCCCGGAAAGCCGCCAGGGCCTCGTCGCCGAGCTGGTAGAAGCGAATCTCCTCCTGGAAGATGTCCAGGGGCACGTTGACCGGCCTACGCAGGCGGCCCCCGGACTGGTAGTAGTAGAGGATGGCGTCGAAGCTGGGCCGATGGCGGTCGAAGAAGTACTCATTGCGGAGCGGGTCAAAGAAGCGGACGCGGCGGCCCGGGTCCCCCAGGAGCGTGTCAGGGAACAGCGACAGGGTGCGCAGCTGCGTCTCGAAGCGCAGCCCGGAGATGTTGATGACCAGCCGCTCGCTGCTGCAGCAGCCCCCGGTGCCGCCAGCCTCCGGGAAGTCTGCGGCGTCCTGCGGCTCCCCGTCCGGACCCCGGGCCTCCCCGGGCTCCGCCAGAGCGAGGGACTTCTCGGACCGCATGTCCCCGCGCTCCTGGGGCGCGCCCTGCCACTAGGACGGCGCCCACGGCTGCACCGGAGCCAGGCGCCGCTAGGGTGGGGCTGGGGTGGGCGGTGACCTGCGGGCAGAGGAGATGGCCCTGCGCTGCCCGGATCCGCGCCGCTGTGCCGGAGTCCCCGGGATGCCCCGAACCGCAGGCTGGAGCGCAGAAGCTGCCACCCGGGAAGACGCGTGGCCGCGCCCCTCGCCGTTCCCGAGGCCCGGCTCCCGTCGCGGTCCGCCTAGCGCATCAGCCCGCTCGCCCAGCTCCCACCGCGCTCCTCCTGCAGCTCCGGACTCCAGAGCCCGGCGGCCCTCGGTACCCAGCGCCAGATGCGCCTCCCGCCGGCCTGCTCGGCCTCCACGCTGCGTCCACCACAGTGCTCGGTCCGCTCAAGGTCGCGGCTCCAGCTACCAACGCCGCCACCTCCTCCCCGGCAGCGGCTCCAAGGCGCAGAGAGGGCCGAAGGCTGCCCCGGCGCCGGAGCGCGGGACCCACCTCCCAGCCCGCTCGAGCCTCCTGCAGGCGCCGCTCTGCTCTGCTCAGCTGTCCTTCCCGACACACCCTCCCCCGGTGACGTGGCTGGCCCCGCCCGCTGCCCCCTCCCACCCCACGCCCACGGCACACCCCTCACCCCAAGGGGGGCCTCCGCGGACCGCGCACAGAAGTGCACACTCGCCTCCCCGCAGCCTTTCCCGCGCTCCCCTGGCGCGCCTCTGGCGGGCACACATCCCTATTCACCCCTTAAACTCACACCCGCACCCTCATACCACACCCCCTCCACTCCGCAGCTCGCTCTTCTCAGTGCACTGAGCTGACTTGCGCAGTGTGGTCCATTCCCCGGGCAAGCCCACCCCGCGGTCCCCAAATTCGCCCCTGCCCGTTACGGGCCACAGAACCCTCTGCGGCCACCCATTCAAACATTTGGTGAAAAATTTAACTCCTGGGTTGTCACCTGTATTTACAGAAACCCATTTGTCTGCTTCTCAGTATCTACTGAGAAGCGGGGAGGGAGTAGTATCTTTGGAAATTTCTAGAGAGCTTCCCAATTAGACTGTATTCTGAAGTAATCCAAGCCCCCAGCCCCGAATTTCCCTTTGCAAAGCTGGCAGGGCCTGGCTGCAACTGTCCGAAGGCCGAAGGCCGAGTAAGTCTGCAGGGGCGGGACGCCTCCCAGTGCCTCTCCCTTCCCAAGTTTTCCTTCTCCCAGGGAGTCCTGGACTTGTTAGGCAGCAGAGACAGCTGAGGACCATTGGGGAAACCTGTCCTGGCGCAGGGACAGGCACCCCGGACACGGGCTACCAGCATCCCTGGGAGAACACCTGGAATTTCCATTTATTGGGCCTCCAAGAAGATGGAGGGAAGAGGGAGTGAAGGAAGGTGTAATTTTGAAAAAGTCTTGATTTTAATAATATTAATAATAATAGTAGCTAGGCTTCCTGAGCATCTGGTATGGTAAGTGCCATCCACAAGCGAGGAGCAGGAGCATTACCAGAAAAGTCGCCTCTGCCCCTGGGCCACACTCCATTAAGGACCCATTTGGCAGGATCTGGGTAGAGCAGAGTTTGTGGTTAGGGACCACACAATGCTGTCTCTAACTCTCCAGAAGGAAGGAGCTAGGAAGGGCTTTCTATCCTTCCCTGCCAGAGACATTGTCCTTCTTCACTGGGTCACACAAGTGAAGCTCTGGTGGAGGAGAACCCGCCTGCTCTTTTCAGACTGCCCCTGCCAGATAGGCTGGGATTTCTTTCTTTCTTTCTCTTTCTTTCTTTCCTTCTTTCTTTCTTTCTTTCTTTCTTTCTTTCTTTCTTTCTTTCTTTCTTTCTTTCCTTCCTTCCTTCCTTCCTTCCTTCCTTCCTTCTTCCTTCCTTCCTTCCTTCCTTCCTTCCTTCCTTCCTTCCTTCCTTCTTTCTTTCTTTCTTTCCCCAAAGATCTCGGTAGAAGACCTCCAAATGATATAGGGGAAAGAAGCTCCCAACCTACTAGATGTCCGGTATGAGTTTGTGTTCTCTAAAATCGAAGAATAAATTTCAGGAACAATGGAGGTTGTGAGCGGAATAAATTTATTGAGAGAAAGAAAGCTTCTGTCTGACAGAGAGAAAGACAGAAAGAGTCCCAAGTGGGTTGCCCTGGGATTTGTTTCTTGAATCTCCATTGCCCCCTCCCCCCTTTTTAGCTGGCTACAGTCAACATGAACTGGCTGACAGCTACAAGGTGCTTTTGTGCAGATGTTTGTACATTAATAATATTCACTGAGGACAATGATGAGCATGGTACACAAAGGTACTTTCCAACCACAAGATACATAGAAGAGTTCTTTGTATTGCACAAAGCCTTTTAAAACCACAGTGGTTCTTAGCAGCGTTTGCTCCCAGGGGATGGAGGTAGAGGCTAAGGCTCCTGGATAGGTAGGAGAGAGTTCAGGTGGTGAGTGGGTGAGAGATGCTAGCTTCAGAATACACTGCATCCTCAGCCCTCTGCTTCACCTCTCACCTCTACTTTCTTTCTCTGCTGTTGGTTCCTACTCCCTCCCCTCACCTTACACATTTCTGTGAAGGGTGAGAAAGCAAGTGTACTGAGTTTACCCAGTCAACAGTTTTCCCATTTACAGGCTGTGTAATTAAGCAATTTAGACTTCAAACAAAAGTTGCTCCATTCAAAAAAAAATTAAAGGAAAGCAACAACAGCAATAACAAAATACAATAGAGGAGATGCTCTTGTACTCTTGTCCAATTATCTGTGACTACTTTTGTGGACTGTAAATAGATTTGCCTGTGATCCTCTGACTTTTTGTTTTCAAACTTTGGAATGAATCATTCACTTGCATGTTGGTTTTCATCATTGCCATGTTTATCCAAGAAGCTGTCAACTAGGTGAGTAACTACAAAACCGAGAGGCATGGAATAGAACCTGTGTTTTGCCAAGGAGGTGCACAGCCCAGTCTGAGTCTTCCAGTAATCCGAACTTACCTACAGGGAGAGCTGATGCCCCACCGTTACCTTCACGTCAAGTAGCAAGCTGTGCCCCAAGAAAGACTCCCTCACGCATGGGAGGTTCCCTTGGGAGGGAAAGCCATTAGCAAAGTCATGAATCAGAGTTCTGTTTTTAGTTCTTTTGTAAAACAGACTGTGTCTTTGCTTCAAAGAAACCCTGTGCCCAGATCATTTCTCCAAACCGTACATTAAGGATGAACAACACAATCTCATCTGCAGAAGGGCCGTTTCCAGGTGAAGGAAGGAAGGAAACTCGCTCCTTCCATGGATGCTGTGCCTCTGTTTTCTGTGCCAAGTGATTGTTTTCCCAGCATCCACTGAATAACAGTCCCATGTCAGAAGATTGTTTTCTTGTTGTATTTGGAGTCAGATGCTTTCAGCAATTATACCAAGTCATTCACTTATTAAACTAGTATTTATTGAGTAGCTACTGGTGCCAATATGATGCCAGGTGCTAAGAATTTAATTACAATAGAGACAAAAATACTTGCTCTTTAATCTTAAATGGGAGATTCTAGGCTGAAATTTTTATCATAAGCAATAAAGAAAACATTCCATATTGCATATTATAGTAAATGCTTTGAGGAGAATCGGTGGGATGCTATGTCAGAAATGAACCTAGGATTTGGTCTTGAAGAGGGCATTTGGCAGAAGAAGCTCCCTCTGAAGCAGTATTTCAACTGAGATTTCAAAGATGAACCTGGCCAGGCATGTTAAGAAGCAGAGGGAGACAAGTGCAGAAGCCTTGAGCTGGAAACGTCATGAGTGTTGAAGGACTTTAAAGATTGTGTGCTAGAGAAGTGCAAGATGCTACTGAAGAAGAAATAAAGGGGAAGGTCTTGTGTGTGAGATGGAAAGGAGTTACACAGAAGCAAAAAAAGATGCATAAAGATCAGGAGACTGCAGAAACCTGGGGAGAAGGGGTTGGTGACTTGCAGTAGGTGAGGTAGTGAGTAGAGGCTGAGTAGAAAGGAGAGGGGCTTGGGACTTCAGGAATTGCTACTAAATAGGACATGATACTGAGAAATGAGGTGGGTTAGCGGTGCCACTGACTGAAAATGGAAAGAGGAGGGTAAACCAGTTGGGATCCAACCAGGGCTACTTTTCAGACATGTGTGTGTGTGTGGATTGGCAGAGTAGACATGCAAAGATGGACTTTATGAAGACACTCATTCATGCATTCAGGTCTGGGATATAGATGAAAATGCATGATTTACAAATTTAAAATTTTAAAACTATTCAAACCCATGGCATTTCTAGAAAACCAGAATATCAACACCTTGATGTGTATGTCAAACAAAATAAGCACATAGATTGTGGCACGTAATTTGACATCAATTTAACTTCTTCACTTGGCTTCAGACCCTCAAATGCACTTATTCCAGATGTATAGATGATCATTCTATCATATTCCCAGGCTGCTTTTTGTTACATTTTGTACTCTGTGTGTGTGCATACATGCATATGTGTGTGTATGTGTGTGTGTTTGTCATCAGCCTCTATCATGATCCCCCTGTTGCCCTCTAGGAAGGAAGAAGGGTGGCCATGGCCATAGTCTTAGCCTCTTTTCTCTGAGTAACCCCCGGGAAGGGGTTAGCTTGTGCCCTTTAGCTCCCTTGGGCTGGCTGGTACCAGGCAGGGTGTTTTGACCAATGAGTTGTGAGCAGAAAGAATACATAGTCTCAGCCTTCTTTCTCTGAGTAACCCCTGGGTTCTCCTCTCACCCACAGACCCCTGTTCTAAGAACAAGTTAGAAGTGGTGGGGACTGAGAATTGAACTCAGAGCCCCACACGTGACAGGCAAATGCTTTACCACTAAACTACACACTCCAGCCCACAATTTGCATTTTTTCCTCTCCCCCTACACCACACACACACACACACACACACACACACACACACACAATATACACACCCCTCCAAAATTTGGTCATCTAAGAGTTACATTAAAAATGAATCAGATGTCTTGAACTTTGTGGCTTTATTTCCTACCAGTGTTATAGCACCCATTGATTCTACAAACTAATTAAAGTTTCTTGCCCACACTTTATAGCATAACTCTTAAACCTGATGTTCCCTCCCACTATTTTAGTGGTTGGAAGCAGTGTGATCATTTCCTTCCACTAGGCTTTCCTCATGACCAAATAGACAGGTGAAAGATAAATGCAAAGACCTCTCCGATATGCAAGCACTATTTATAATTAACTGCCTCATCCAAGTTTTGAATGATGGTGACGAGGATGTTATTTACAAAATGGTGATGGTGGTGGTGATGATTATGATTATGATGATGCTTCAGAGAGAAAAATCTAGCAGCTTTCACTTGAGTGAAGATGTATATTGGGAAAAGAATGCATCAGACATCTGTGCCATGCAAATCCACAACCTCGGGAAAGGGTGTCCCCTGCCAAGAAATATATCTATAAGGAGTCCTATCTTTCAGGGATGATTGCAAGAGAACTGGTTAGTATCACAAGTTTGGAGTCTGCTTCTTCCTCCCTTACTGTGATATAATTAGCACTGCTTTCCAAAGCTCTCCAGACCTATTCCTTTCTGGAACATGGGGCTTGTGCCCTTTAGCTCCCTTGGGCTGGCTGGTACCAGGCAGGGTGTTTTGGCCAATGAGTTGTGAGCAGGAAGAATAGATTTCACTTCTGAACCAAACTATTGCATTACCATTAGAAAAGTCCCCAGTGCTTTTCTTACTACAACAGCAATTACCAGCATGGTCCAAGATGACAGCCGCTGTGTTAGAGATGTCCAGAGTGAGATGATACGGAACCAGGTCCCCAGCGAAGGCAATGATAGCAGGACTGAACCAGTCCTGCATTGTTGTAAGTCTCTGATGCTCAGGGATTGACTTGTTACCATTGTGTAACTGAGCATACACAAATTGCTTCAGAATTCAGTGCCCAGAAGTGAGAAGCTGCTACAACTAAGCTTTTAGAATTGGTGACATTGGCTCTGGAGCCAGACAGTGGACAGTGAAGATGCTCTGCTGGATGGTGCTGGAGGTGCTGCAGGTCACAAATGGCAAAATATTTCGAAAAATTATGATCATTTAAAATGCAGATAAATTCGTGAATATCTCAGAAGAGGTCTGCAAACAGATTGATAATATTATTATGATGAGTCCTATTGGCTGCAGCAAAAAATGTAGTGGATTATATGGGTGAACTCAGAAAAAAAAATTGTCATTTTTACACAAGGAGGTGAAACAGACAAGAAAGAGTCCAAAAATGTAGAGAATTTACAAAATTGACAGAAACAACTACTTCTTATCTCCCCAAATAAGAAAATAAGTCTTAAAAGATGTCTATGTTCCTAGGTTGATGAGGATTCAAACTGGTTTCCTAAAACCTATCCTCTTAATGGAATAAGATGAATTCAAGCAAAACTTAAAATTTTGACTTCTAAAACAGCAATTTGCATTGAACAAAGTAACTCGAGAAAGTGGGGAAGATATAAACTCCCAGGGAAACTTACAGACTTGTAATAATAACTCTTAGATTCATCCCAAGAGGAACCCTAGGTATCATTATTGTCTATTGGAATAAGAGCTACCAATGGCAAATTCACCAGCAATAGGAAGACTTGAAGACAGTCTGCTTTAGTCAGTTTTCTAATGCTGTGATAAAATACCTAAGAAAATCACCTTAGGAACCTGAGAAAAAAAAATTTATGGCTCACAGATTCAGAGGGTTCAGTTTGTGATTACTTGGTCCCATCACTTTGGGCCCAGGGCAGCAGAATACATTACAGCTAGAAGACATGGTGGGGCAAAGTTGCTCACCTCATGGTGTCAGGGAAACAAAGAGAGAAAGAGGAAGATCTAAGATCTCAATATCCCCTTCAAAGATACACCCTCAGTGACCTCACTTTCTTCTACTAGATCCTTCCTCTTAAAGATCCCGCCACCTCCCAGCAGCATGAAGGGCTGATGGGGAACATACCTTCAACATGTGGGCCTTTGCAGAACATTTAAGGCCCAAATCATAGTATAGTCATGCTGCCAAGGGAACCATAACCTGGGATTAAACCATTCAGGCCCCTAAATTTTCGTAGAGAAGAAGCAGACTGAGGAAACTACTACAGCTGCCTGGAAGATGTTCTCTGAAATGCCCATCTTAGCTATCACCACAGATCATAACAGAAAGATCATTCAGGGGGAGAAACCAAGGGAACCAGAAAACAGTGAGCTTGGAGCCTTTCCAAGAATCCAGAGGAGATTTAACACAGCTTAGCAGAATTTCAGACTCATGATGGACCAGTGACCATTCTGCCTCCTCCATCTTTCCCACTTCTGAATGGGGTTACCCTGTTTTTTGTTGTGCTTACCCCATTCTAAATGAATGTACAGTATGTTATACTGTGGAGGGAGACAGATACCTTGCCTCTTGGGTTCCTATGTCTCTAAATAAGGAGGATGCATGGCCATAATTGATGCAAAATCTAGAGCATGTCATTTGCTAGTATAAAGACTACTGCACAACATGAAAGGTTCTAGAATTTCACCTCAGTACCAGGACTAGGTCAGCCTTTGATAATAAGTATATTGTGCCTGTGAGAGCTAAATATTTCCTGATCTGAAGGGAGGGCCGTGGTGTTATTGCTGCTATTTGGCAGACGTTTCCAGATCCCCGCCTCCCAGACACATGAAAGGACTGTGCTCTTCCTGGTCTTCATATGATTGGGTAGGAATCACATTGTCATTTCAGCTGAAAAGGTGTGCCATCTGCTCTGTAGCACTTAACTGTCACATCTCTTTTTCCTTTCCATAATGACCCATAGCATGCTCATTTCAAAAGCCTAACTGTGGTCAACATTGCTTATTTTTCTATCTTCATGTGTGCTTAACTTTCTTATCTTCATGTGTGCTTAAACTACACTGATGTGGAATTTTTGACCTTCCTTATCCATTTGCTAATCCACTCTGTCCTTAGGTATATCAAGCAACCC